>JAOYSI010008933.1:0-42330 GCA_025775065.1 Hiodon alosoides | reverse complement strand
CTCCACCCCACAAAACCCCCTGCCTGGTGAATTAAAGGACAATGGACAAGCCGGGTCACCACGGCAACAGGCTGGGAGGGGGGCGGGGGCTGGACGGCAGGAGCAGCTGTTACATCAGATTAGTTTAGATTCTTATTATCCACCCCCCCTTCCACCTCCTTCTTTAACTCGCTCTCTCATACTTTTTACAGTTTTGCACGCTTACTCCAGCGGCCTTTTTAAAACTTTTTTTTTTTAAATTATCTCTCGCAGAAGTTGAGACCCCCCCCCGCCGCCTCAAACGCGCAGACAAGTTGTTGTTCCATGTTTAAACCATATCCCAACTTCCTTCTCTCTCTCCCCCCTACCCCATCTCTGTCTGTTAAGCTCCAACCCTGTTCTCGGCGACTTCATCAAGCTCTTTTGTTTGATCTTTTATTCCCTTCAGAGTTCTTTGTAAAAGGAAGATGATGTGACAAAAATAACAAGCATGATGGGTTGCCTTATGAAAAGCACCTGTTCACAGCCCTAACTGCATTACTACAAGGCCGTAGTTCTGAGTGAGAAACAGGTTCTTTTTAACAGTCCCCAATACTCTTAACTGCCCCCCACCCGGTTTGCCCCATCACCCATCCCGTGACAAGGGGTGGGATTTGTGAGGAAAGAGTGGCAAAATTTTTCCCCCATTTTGGACTGCCACATTTATGCCTGGGATTCAGAGCGCAGTAATAACATCATTACCTTTCCAAACTGGTCGAAATACTGCTTCACATCTTCAATGGTGGTGTTCACCGACAAGCCACCGACAAAGATCTTCTTTGTTCGAGTCACAAGCTGAAAAAAAATGGTTGGGTTAGCGAATCCAGTCATCGCACGACAGCAGAAACAGGGTTCTCTTCACGTGTTAGAATAATCTCTCTCAGGGCTTAGGGTTTCACCACTAAAGACGCGGAGCAACAGGGACTCTGTCGAAGCTGGATTCAGAACTGGCCCACGGGACAATGTTCGCAGATGAGCTCCCCCAGTCAGAGACAACACTTACAAAAAATACACCTGCGATTATACACTTCACCACAATTTGGCAAGCTAATGCTAGAGGTCACAGCCGCACATTGTCACAGATGTCAACAGGAAATAAAATACATGATTACCAGGAAATAGAGACATGATTACCAGTTTGTGCTTATGAGGAACGAGGGGTCAGGGCATGACTTGAATGTAGAGGGTTTTCTCAAGGGTGACTCCTAGCTAAGGTAATGCACCCACCCTTGGTCACACCCACCCTTGATCACATGACGGAATCCTTTAAAGCCAGACCACAGCCACAATGTCAGAGGGAATGCCATGCTATCATCCCATTACTGAGAATTAACCCAGATACAAGACAGGCGATGCGCTTAAACCAGAGGTCAAACCGCCTGACAAAAAAGGTGCTGACACACGCACTGATGGACTTGCATCCACTCCAGGCTAATTCCGGACACACTGATCTCTGACTGAAACAACACGGATAACGGCAACACCCGATATGACCGGCGGCCTCACCTTGGGCTGTGCTCGTCGAGGGAAGGCCACTTTTGGGTCGATCTGAGGAGAAATGGGAGGAGAAACAGAAAATGCAAAAGAGGGTCGTTAGCGGCTCGTTTTTAAAATGAACTCTAGGCTCAGGGGTGATTGGTAGAGCCAGGCAGAGGCATAGCCTGGGCTTTAAAGTTGCGGAACCTACCATTTACTACAGTCTGTAATACACTGCTTTAATGAATGCTGAACTCAGTGGACCAGGGTTTCCTGCATGTGTCCTGATCAGTTCCGTGGCTGGAGGCAAAATGCCTCTGCTTATTAAGGCCTTGTTTCATACACCCTTATAACGTGTCACACTTCCCCAGCGCAGCTCCAACAGGGTGGGGACGAAAGGCAACCAGGGGAACTACTGGAGTGGAAGCCTTATACCCCCATCTTTTTAATTCCTCCGTCATGGTAGTCCTTGACCTGTCCTATTGAGAATATTCGGTGTGACTCATTATCCACACATCAAGAGAGGCAGTAGAGGATCGAGGGGTGAATAGGGCTGGTTTAAGAGGACCGGGGGGGGGGGGGGGGGTATAGATAGATGGTGACAGATGACAGAGGATGTGAGAGAGTAGTGGTGTAGACTGGAGGGAGGGCGAGCTGGGAGCTGTCAGTGTCACCTGTGACACACAAGGTAGAATGGTGGAAAAAAACATGAATTTCACCACTACTCATGGCTGGAACTTAAAACAAGTTCAATGCCTTTTCTCACTAGCAGAAGGCATTGATACCTCTTAATGAAATCAGGTCGGTCTCTTCTGCTTTTTTTCTAGAAAATGCTGATCTGAACAAATAATCAGTTCACTTCAGACCACATGTCTCAGCCATTTATTTGTCCTAATCAACAAGTCATACATACACGCAAACACAATAAAATGTGTTGGCGCAGGTTGCCTAAAAGTGAATCTTTAGTGAAGCTAATTCAAGAAGTTCATTCACAAGCTAACATCATAAATAGGCATCGTTCTCAGGAAAACCATTCAGCATAAAATTGTTTCAGTGATTAAATGCATCACATAGATATATAGCGGACAGATTAGACCAGAGTTCTTCCTTGATGTTCCATGATATTTCATCTCAGTCTTTCAGTCGGAACAAGTTTTAAATAGACAATTGAGCGTTTTTTGGGTGGTGGGGGACTACATGCGAGTCCTCAAGCTGGCAGAGAGTGGAATATCCCACAGGGGATTCTCCCTCCAGTTACCCCTTTCCTAGCCTCATTTCTGTCACCCCATAGTGACATTTGATCCCCTGGAATCTCACATAGGGACTGAAATCCCAAACAAATCTCACCTCCCAAAGACAGACAAGACAAAGAAATAGAGAGAGGAGAGAGAAAGTGAAACTTAATGAACAAGGAAAAGCGTTTTTTCCACGCACACAACGTGACAGCAATCCTGTTTTGTTTGTTTGCGTTTGTTTGTTTTTGACACCCTTTTTGTATTGCAAACAAGTGGCAATGGCTCAGTAGCAAAGATTGAACTGATCAACTGGCCTGAAAACGTGAAGCAAAGCCTTCATTAATTTCCCTTGACGTTAAACGTTTTTCTTTACTCCGCGACGACGTCGATCACCGGTCTGTCTGTCTACTGTTTAACGCTTTAACAAAAACCCTGAGAGTTGAACTACACACACAAAATAGGTTCGGTTTAGGTTCTGAGCGAGTTTACATCCAGCACTTGTTATGCCAAACGATGACAAGACAAAACAGTGCACGGAGTCCCCAGTGCACTGTATGCCGTACACCCAGCGCAGAGAACGCTGTCTTTCAAGTCCTTTAATGCATCCCCAGACTTAACTGAACATAATTACACGATGCCAAATGAGATGATGTGGCAAAAAACAAGGGCTACAGAACAGAACTAGAGTACAAAACTAAGAGCTCTATATTAGTCTATACTGATCTAACAGATCTAGTGAACAGTGCTAAACTACACCATGCTGTACTGTTGTTATACCAGTAACAGGAGACGGTGAGATAGTACAGCACTAAGAGCTCTATATTAGTCTGTAACCATGACAGGGTAGAACAGAACTACAGTAGAGAACTAGTGCCTCTATGGCAGGTTGCACTGGTTTACCAGAGCACGGTGTGGAAATCAGTCCATGTGGAGTTGACTTGACTGCAGGTTCTACAGAAGAGAGCTAGAAAACGTAGAGCTAGACCATATAGAATCAGATGCAGTATCTACTGTTTAGTGCTATGATCTCTAGGCTACTCTGATAGTCACCTCAAGTCACCAACCCTTCTGTTGTCCAACACTTCCTGTATACATTCAAAAAACAAACAAACAGACACACAAACAAACAAACAAAATCAACAGACTGCAACCAACACTCATCCTTAGGGAAAAGAATTAATGTATAGATTAGACAGAAGAGGCCATTATTTTGACACCAACATGTAAAAGTCCTTAGAAAAATGTATCAGTCAATGTGGTATTTAGTCATATTAACTGCAATTCTGGCTAATAAGATCCGCTCCCCAATAATGTAAAGACAAACCGCTGACTTGTCAGCTAAGTTAGACTGTAAAAACCATTCAGCTCAGGACTAAATCCATCTAACCAAAACGTTTCAATGACCCAGAACTCAGCGACAGCTCAGCAGAGAGGACAAGTTTATTTTAATAATCACGAGGACAGAAAGGCGCATGTGGTGTATTTTAAGTGTACTAACCAAGGCAAGGCATATCATTTACAGTACTACAGACAAACCAATTAAAGAAACTTGTTCACTCTCTATTCCTGACACGGATCGCTCATAAATGACCAAATTATAAACCGAACAGCAGAAAGTACTGGCAGAAAAGGAAAGCTTTTTGTTTAACAGCTGTTAGGAAGAAACAGTAGAGACCCATACAGTTTAGTTAAGACATTTTTGAAACCCACAGGGACAATAACGAGTCTTTGGGTTTAGCCATTGAACAAATCCAGAGGGATTAAAAATACATTGATCAGCAATTTATTTAACGATATACAGCACTGCCTTCCCTGACAGATGGCTTCTGTCGGACTGATTGGATAGGTCAGGTGTAAGTCCTGAGTATCCTTTAAGCAAAGGTTTAGTTCCACCCATACCAGGGGAAGCACTAGCCAGTTTGTTTTCCTCAATCCGATTAGTTGCTTTGGAAATCCGTACTAATTACAGAGGGGGTTATCCCCCTTTTCCTCCCCCACCCCAACCTCTCCTGCCCTAGTCAGCAGAGAGCGGCTAATCTCTGGACTCCAGCACATAGAAAACGGAACGCAGGTTGTTCTGTTACAAGTGTAGGCTTATTTTACAAGGGATTGGTTTTAGTGCTTCAGAACAACTTTCCTAATTAATTTAAAAAAATATATAGATCAGTTGCTCAGATCAGTTGACCGTAGAATTACAAGAAACATGAGATTCTGAGATTTTCTGAGAAAATTATTGGTCTCTGTAGACCTTTTCTGGACACTTTATTTACTGTATTTAAATAGTGTCTTCTTTGGCGTCAATATATCTCTCTGGAAAATCTCTCTACAACACTAAGTGAAAACTTATTTATAAAAAAAATAAATCAAAATCTGACAAACAGAAGGCAATGATATGACTTCAGGTCTCCCACCTGCTTCCAACACTTACATCAAGGTGATATAATTCTGCAGTATATTTGTTTATTTGTTCTTTTTTTGAAGAATTAATATATAATTCTAATAATAATAATAAGTAAGTAATAATAATAAATAAGTAATAATATAACAACAGTTGCAACGACATGTAAATGTATTAAGTTCAGGATAGTATTTGTCATCTGGAACAATCCCTAAAAGGACAGTGCTAACCTGGTTACTACTTCTGTAAAGTGTAAACCCTTTAGTTTGGCTGCAACCGCCAGAGGCATGTGTGTACTTTGTTCCGATATTGATGAACTGAAAGGCCATAATATTTGTGTAGCCTTTCCGAGCTTCTTCAGAGTTTAATGGCAGAACCACACTGGCCTTTTCCCCCATCCTGAAATTCTAAGCACCTAGAGCTGGGAAGAAGCATTGTTCGATCAACACCAACAAGCTGAACATCCTCTCTTCCTCCTCACCCCTACAAACGCAGCCCTGCCGATCTTCTCTCCCTACTGCTACAGCACAAAATCCACATAAATCCAAAAACTCAAAAGAAGTTACTGTTACGGGCTCTGTAACATCACAGTCAGTCACAGCAGGTCCTGTAACGCTAAGCTCAATCACAGCGGGCCTCACAACGCCACGATCAGTCACAGCAGGCCTGGTAACGTCACATACAGTCACAGGGGGCCCTTTAACGTCACAGACAGTCACAGCAGGCCCTCTAATGTCACAGCCAGTCACAACGGGCCCTGTAACGTCACAGCCGCTCACAGCGGCGAGAATAGACCAGTCACCCTCTAATACTGTATTTTCCTCTCCATAGGGCCTAGCTGCTGTTCTGCGTGTCCACAAGCTTGTGGTGACACGTGGCAGAGTGATACAGCACAAACAAGATCAAACTAATTTCTTTGGACCAGTATTTCTTAACGCATTTATCAATATGCTGCCCAATGGGATTGAGAAGCAGGGAAATGAACCCACCCTCAGTGAGGGTTGATCTCCCATTAGTGAGCCCATCTACAGCTAGCTAGATCAAACGGCGCAGAAGGAGACAATAACTTCACTCACATTCAGGTTTCTCAAGTAGTAATGAGGTCACATAAAACACATTGGAGAGAAAACGGAAGTGTTTCTTAAAAATGCAATGAAATCTTATCTCAGCGACGTCGCTATTGAAAAGATGAATACAGCGGCAACTGTCAAATTAGTGTTTTTAACCACAGGGGGTTTATATTTCCGTATAAGTTGAATGCATTCATCTTTTTCGTTTTCATGATAACCAGACTTAAAATAGAAAAATACACTATGGCTTAAAAATCACTACTTATAAATGCAATCCGTCCCTCCTCAAAATGACAGAATTATCCAGAGTGACTTTGTAATGTCAATTTCCTTGAGTGATTGCATCCTGTTAATTTTGGAAGACAAGGGGTGGGGTCACTATGGAGACAAATGTCCCATGACGACTAACCATAGAGATGTCCCTGGTAACTAAAATCACCACACAAATTCCCACAGCAGACCACTTTGCTGACACTCGTCCATGGGGAGGTATTCTGCAAACTATGTTTGTTTGATTTTCTGCATTTCCGTATATAACTTTTCCTGATTCTCTCTTTTGTCTCTTCCACTATCCCTGTCTCGCTCTGATTTCTATCTTTCTGTATCCAACTGCCACCTTGTGTAAATACAATCTTTGTGTTTCTTATAAATTTTATTTTTTATATCTCTCCATCTTCAGTATTACTGTCCAACGGGCAGGCTTCTTCTTTATTTCTACTCAGCTCTCCCTGCCTTAAACAGCATACAACTTTCTACTCAGCTTTTTTTCCTCCTTCAAAATCTGTTTCTCTGGTGTTGCAGAATGTTTGGTTAGGTTGTACAGTTCAGGGCACAATAGAGAGAGGAGCAGAAAATCTTAATGTGTTGACCTCCCCACAATCGTCGCCACTCCCTCTCAGAACCCCTGAGGGGAATCTCACTCATCCCCATGGTGACGAACAGGCTGCATTGTCCCTAGACCCGCCTACATGAATTGCTGACAAAGTCACAAACACATACACAAACACCAAGTTTTGCATGCACTTTACAGATATACATGTGTGCCACACACACACCACACATTGCTATGCTACATTGCCAATGCAAACAGAAACGAAACAGTTGGAGTCAGGCTGGGACTGGGTCTTCAGTCACCTTCGGCCTTTTCTTTATAACATCATGTGCTTAAACCAAACACATCAAAGTGCCCACCAAACAGTTACCATGCAGTTCAATTACAACAAGTTACATGGAACTTCAGCACACAGGTCAATTCAGTCCAAACCTAACTGAGTCTGCATTCACCCGCTGTCCCATTCTCTGACTGATCAAAACAACGCCATTTCATTAAGGTGTAATATACACAAAGCCATTAAATACGTGACGTGCAGGTTTTAAAATGAGTTTTAACGACAAAACTTAATAACTTAAACCAAATAACCCATCATTTGCCTCGTTATCTTCAGTTTTGGCCAGTTGTTATTTTCTCCTTTGATTTAAAAAGTGTAAAAAAAGAAGCTAGACAATAAAAAAATCTACCAATTCCAGTCATCTTTTTAAATTTTTTTTTAAAGATATACATCTATGCCTGAAACCGAGCTAATAGATATTTGTACCGTTAAGAGCCGCCCCGTCTCGGTCCCCTGGTCGCCATGGTGATGGACATTGAGTAAGAAAGCGTTCCTGACAACTTCTCAGTAGTATGGAGAAGCAAAGACGTTTGTTCGGCTTTATTTCTCTTCATACATTTCCCTCACCAAAATCTCAGAAATTAACTTTGGACAATAAAACAAATTTAAGGTTAACACGTTTCTTTATGAAACGAATAGCTTAGGTTGAAAGGAGTAGTTTTTTCAAATTAATTTGCATTGCGTAGCTATTTACATTTGTTTTGCAAGCCTTTGTGATACACCCATACAAATGGAAAGTGATGCTATTACACTAACTGCTGGGGGTAACAATTTTAGGTTTTAAGTCTATGCTGCGGATATTCTCTTATTGAAAACTATTCTATTTAATTTCTGCGTTAAATAGGACCGCATAGGGTACGCACGTTCTTTAGTAAGTGTCCCTCTGTGACCCACATTAAGTTAAGCCCGAGGTTGCCACCTGCGGAAGACCTGTTACACAAATAAGTGTCAGCTTATTTATTCTATTAAATAATGGATTATATTATTCTAATTTATTCCAGCCGAATAAGTAGCTACAGCCGTTCACAGTTTACGTGTGGTCCTTGCAAATTTATTTGACATTTTCATCAATCGGTTAAAAACAAAATACTGGTATAATATAAGGGTATAAAGAATATTAATTAATGCAAGTCAATTTTGAAATGTGCCATGCAGGTAATTTTTGAGATCGTATCACAAAGTTTTGAGCAAAATATGTTTTTTAAGGAAAATTACATTGACCGAAAACCAGTCTAACTACCAAAATAATTCAACATAAACGCTACCCAGTGTTAGTAGTGTCTCAGGGGTTGTAATGTTAACAATAAAATAACATTGCCAATCATATAACTAAAAAAAAAAAATGTCAGGAGATCGTTTTAAAACTCACCGTTTTAGAGTCCAGTTCATGTCTGGGTTGGGCTAAAACTTTATCCACTCCAGGCTGGTCTACGTACGTTACAAATCCGAACCCCCTGTAAATCAGTTTTAGAAACATACAAACGATTAGAACATTTAAAACTATAACGATTAGATAAATACATAGGCTAATTGTATTATAGATAATTCGAATAAATACACGAAAACGACAGTCGATAAGCGGTGTTACACAGTGAGCGCGCGCCTTTGATAGGACGCAGCGGTACGCACGCCTCCCTCACCTCGATCGCTTTGTAACCGGATCCCGCATCACCATACACTCCTTCACTTCTCCGAACTTGCTAAAGTACTCCTTCAAACCCTCTGAAAGAGAAGTGGAGTAAGACATAATATACCAACCTCCTCCCGTTTTAATTTTTTCTGGACAGACATTAATACATAAGACAGACTTGAGTGATAAACTATGACTACAGGATTTGCGGATTTATAAACTAGACGTCCAGTAACTGCTACAGTCCGCAGTCACTAACACAGCCTAAGAACGAGTTTATCAAATGTCGATAAAATTACTACTCTATACCAGTTTTGAGTTTGACACCCCTGTCAACGCACGGGAGTTTGTTGTTGGTAAAGATCAATGGCGTGCTTTGGATTTTTAAAATAATTCAATTGCTTAGATAAAAGTATTTAAGGTAGTCGCGAGTAAGTAGTTCCAAAACCTAAAGAGATACCTAAAATCTTACCAACTTTTTTACAAGGTAAGCCACCATTTGCTTTGCTAAAATTAGATTATCGCTTAGGTCACATCGATCGCCGTCTATATATCATTATCGCTTCGTGCGCATGATTAAAAAAAACACAGAATCCTCAAATCAGTGCTTCAACTTCCTGCAAACAAAAGTATATACCTTTCGATGAGACCGGTGTACACGGCTTAACTTTAAAAGCTTTGAAGACGTTTTTTTTCTACGGTAAGAAACCGTGCTTTCACTTAAACGTAAGTGATCGTTTCAGACGGAAAACATAATTTACAATCTATTTTATTTTTCCAAATCCACGATCAGTTAATCTTCCTCTCTCTCTGTTTATTTCATTCAACATATTTGAAAATCCCCATCGACTGATCCCCATTGAATAACCGCTTTGATTTCGACAGTACAGGCAGAACTCTTTCTTTCACATCAATACAGTACAGGAGCTTTTCAAGTGACTGCAGCAGACGAGTAAACAACGAAATTGTTTCCGCTGTACACTAAAAAAACCCCATACATAATCTGATTTAAACAAATATTAATTGTAAAGCAAGAAAACTACTTAAAAATATATAGTGTTTAAAAAGTTTACGTTTAAAAAGTTTATGGCTCACCTTGTGTCGTCTGCCAACTGAGACCCCCGATGAACATTTTGCTGAATTAGAAAAAAGAAAGGGTATGATACAGCATACATAACACTTACCTAACACAGTTATTTGAAGTTAAAATATTTTTAAATAAATTAAGTTTAAAGGTATCGGCCATGTTGGCAGTCTACGTATTAAGTCAGCAGCGCCGTTATTTCAACATTGGCTTAAGGCTCGTACTTCTCTCAAAAGAGAGTAGAAAAGTTTAAATAAACTGCAACCATCAAACTCAATCATCCAGAAAAAAAAACAGAGTGGTCCTATGTGGTGTACAGTGGATGTGCAGTGATATAGTCCAAGTCGGCACACTGTGCAAGCACGCTGTCTGTCTTTGTTTCTGAACTTCGGTAGTCCCCCTCAACTCCTGGGTCTGTCTCGGAGCAGCATCCGAGTTGAGGGGTAGGTAAGGCAGTGGGGATGTTTACCAGGGGTCGTGGGGGGAGTCCGCTGAGGACTGGCTGCCCTGGCTCCCTTCCGTGTCCATTCCGTGCCAGTGTTCCTGATCGTGCGGTGCGAGAAAGCAGGGAGAGCGGACTGAGGGGCGGGGGTTTGGCCGAGGGAATTGGGGGTGGTGGTGTTATGGGGGGTGTCTCAAAGAGGAGGGACGAGAGAGCGCCAAACACACAAAAAGCTTGAAGGCTCCGCCCTCCGTTCTTTCTCTTGTCTCCCCCCAATTCTCCTCCCTCCCTAACCGTCTCCTCCTCTTTCGTGTTACCTCTGCTGTACAAGTATTTAACATGGATGTAAATTGTTTCTGTTTACGTTTCCTTGATGGACATGTACATATGAGATCAGGTTATTCGCGTATTTTTTTTGTCTGACAGCTAGCAATACCACCCACGCTCCGATGATTTTTATGGTTTAGAAATTCTCAACAATTTAACATAAGGCTTTCTTGACTACATATATTCACAAATCCATCGACGATTAACTGCAGTGGTTTATTTTCATACCCAAAACTCCCAGTGAAACGTCGTCTCTACCTGTGTATGCGATCCATCTTAAGCTTTTGACAATTAAACAATTAGTAAGTACGATTTAATTGTATGTAGTTTTTAAATCGCCTTACAGGACAATCGATGAGATGATCATAGTTGGGGGAAAATTGGGTTTGATTCGTTCAATGTTTATCTACGTCACACCACCACATATTCAGGAAACTAAATTAAATTGATGTTCATAAGTCCATCGTTCGTTGAGATACTTGTTTAGAACTTTTTTTGTTTAATCGTAGTTTAAACCATTGTCCGAGTAGTTTAAGAAGCTGTGGCATTGACGATGATGCGGATTAAAACAGTAATAGGATTGTAGGAGTGTGGTGCAAGTCTGTGCGAATTTACGCGTTTTATCCACTCGAGTCCATCAGGCCACGCCGAGCCACGCTGCGCAACAGCTGCTCAAGGGCGGCTTTAGTTTATTCGTGTAACAAGACATATTGGACTAAACTAAATTAGAGGTGTAAAACCAATTGGCAGAAATATTTTCGTTTATTGGAAAAAAACAACCTCTCCGTCCATTCAAAAAATGTTCTCCGTCCATA
The DNA here is from genome assembly GCA_025775065.1 of Hiodon alosoides. Taxonomy (NCBI): domain Eukaryota; kingdom Metazoa; phylum Chordata; class Actinopteri; order Hiodontiformes; family Hiodontidae; genus Hiodon; species Hiodon alosoides. Next base: position 30,666 of record JAOYSI010008933.1, on the reverse strand, counting down.
CATTTCTTGGGATTTTTACTTCAGCTGTAGCGTGTCGTCTACTGATATAGTTCAATAGTTTCCGTTACCACATTGTAATTTTCTATTTTATGTTACAGCTTTATCTCCCCCAGGGTCCGGAACCAAAATAATAAGAACAGAGATATTAGATGACGTAAAGATTTTCCCTCTCCAATAAGTTTTTTTTTTTTTTAATTGATTGCGTTTCATCCTCTTGCCCTTTCACATTTTCTCAGTGGCTAGGCAATTAATCCAGAAGTGTTTCAAACACTCCACCAGTGAGAGGAGCCCACCTGGTGGTGTTATTTTTCAAGGTAGGATATTGACTGTAATAAATGTATTAATATAGTAAGTTCACTAAAATTAAATGCCAAGAACCATTGCTTGAATCACTGTGTGCATACAAAATATGTTTGATATGCTCTAAGTCTGAAAACAATGATCATGAATGTCGTTAGCAATCAGTGAGTACTAGCTGAAATACTATTCCTCGTTGATTTTCTAAGCAGGTCTTCCAAGGTAAATTTGTTTGATTGCTTGGGCAATGCTTAATTGGATTCTGCCATGTTAAGAAAGCCTTTTTTTCAGATTTGAGTTTGAATTTGAATGAACAAATGAGTGAATGACAAATGTTGACCCATGCATTGACAGCGCTGAAAGTTGATAATTTATTTATCTGACAGCTCACAACAAGCATGCAGTTTGAGATGTAGCAGTCTCAACACAGACTAGAGTAACACGGAAAGATGTCAGTAACATCTGTCTTAGTGACAGTGGCATGGGGTGTCAGCTGTGTGACTGTCAGTGGCAGCAGGGCTGATGTGTCTAGGGTTTGTTTCGGTCTCTGTGCCATACTGTGTTATTAGCAGTAGTCTCTGTATCAGTAGTGGATGTGTTTCTGTGTTGGTAGCATTGTTACAGTAGTTCAAACATCAACAGACACGCATTTTAGTTTATACCACTGTCAGTAGTGTTTTTCTTGATCTCTGCATCAACAGCAGTCTAGTCAGCATGGGTGCATGCTGGTGGTATCTGTCTCCATCAGTTGCAGCAGTCAGATCTCCAATGGCCTCCGTGGCAAATCTCAATGTCAGTAGTGTCAGCTGCAGCAGATTTGGCATCAACAGTCCCTGCGTCGTTCATAGCCTCTGCGTCGTCAGTTTGTCTCAAAAATGGCACGGCCAAGGTCATTCCTTGCTCCTGATCTCGATGCAGAGAACGAGGCCGGATGGTAGTGTGTGCTCACTGCTGGGTCTTAAGTATTTAATTAGTGCCAAGCCATTCCAAGCATATGCCCTCTCCCACACCTCCTCCCACAGCTTGAACATGTGACTCACTTACCAACTAAGTGGAAGATTATCGGCTTTTCATAGCTTCTTCCTCACACTACAGGTTATTTAACTGGGTACCGACAATGGCATTTTATGGCCAAACTTTTCATATAATTGGTAAATGGTGCTTAATTACTCAGGATTTCAGAACAGAACATATAACAAGATGTGTGGGCAGTTTTTTTTTTTAAACGGTCAATGAGATTTAAATATTAAATTGGACAATAAATCAACATACAGGGAGACCCACAGGTTGGTTATCATGCATTTAAATTCTCAGATTGAAGAAAAGAATACACAGTTAAGGTGACACTGTGACCACTCCACAGGAGTTCTGCGTGATTTACTTCATGTTCTTGCACATTTAGCCGAACAAAGCAACAGAGACAGACACCAGCGATGTCATCTATAATTAACTTTCCAGTGATGAAAATGTCAAATAAAAGTTCCCGGGGAGAAGAAAAAGATGCATTTATTTATCGCAGCCCAAAAAAGTATGACTGACTAAAGGAACAACTCTTTCAGTTGAACTGAATGGCCCTCCAAGCTCCCTTACTAAGCAGTTTGCACAAGAAATAAGATCCACAGCGCCTCTGCTAACAATGGAGGATTTGAATCTCTGAATCACGGGTATGTTTGTTTGCAGAGGTCACGATGCTGCTCCCTGGCCAGTGCACTTGTGACGCCATTTCGTGTCCACAGTTGCCTACTTCAGTAGCTGTCAATCTTACAGTGTACCCCTTGAAACAGTTCAGTTAATCTGGTATCCCACACATAAGTCACACATAATTAAAACATGCCATTATTCTCAGAGATATTCTCAGTGAAACATCCATATCCTTATCCCGGAAAGCTGCTTCAGATCATGTGACACCTCAGCTTTATACTGTAGCGTTTGGCCTGGTCTGAGGAGAGTCACAGCCTTTTCAAGTAAAACAATGACAGCAGGGTCTGGTTAATTTTTTGATTTTTACAAGCTTCGCTCCATTGCCAATGATAGAGGGCGGTACTCACGTTGGCGCACCCACACATCTGATCCTTGAGAAGACACTAGAGTAGTGGTTCCCAAACTGTGGGTTGGGACCCCAAATGTAGTCGCCAGATTAGAGAACAATGCTCGTACATTTGTGAGTGAAAAGTTGAAAAATCGAATTGAATATTTCTGAAAACATGGATGACAAAAGTATGACTTTTGTTTAAAAGTGAAAAAAAGCCACAATGCCTAAGCTGCTACAAGGTGTTACCAAGTGAAAGCATTAAGGCAAATAAATTAGAACTTGGTTGAAAACCCTTCACAAGGAACATGTGGGAAAAGCAGTGTCATTTTGGTTGCTTCATTGTTTTGTTACTGTTTGGGGTCGCGTATCTCAAAATTGGGTCATAGAGTAAAAAAGTTTGGGAACCCCTGCTTTTGAGGGCAACCGCGGGACAGGAGCAAAGTATCCCGTGGGCCCATAACTGCGGACACCACGCTCAGGTGATTGACTGACATGGCCCACCGGTGTTTAGGAAAGAAGTCAGTCAATGACTAACATGGGTCATGTTCTCTGGACTGTTCCAGCGAAATCCGGGACTGGTTTTACTCACCCATCACAAACCGCAGCTTATGGTTGGTTCACAGAGAACATGTTTTGCATTCACTCCCTCACCGACACAAAGTACGCACTCGCGTCTTTGAACCGACGATTCCCTGATTACTATCATATTCAAATTCCATTCTTCCTCTAGGTGGCGCACACCAGACTGGAGACAGAAAGAGTGCTAACTAGCACATGTGAAAACTAAAAAGAATGTTTTGGTAAGGCTGTGTGGCAATACAAGGTACGTTTTCTGTCGGTTATTTTAAGAAATATAATTAATTGCGTTCTTAATTGTAAGCTTTTCTTCTTTCAAAGTACTTGTGTTGGAAGTGCTTGCGTGCATCTGAGTGTTTCAGAGGGGGCTGATGGGAGTAATACGAAGCTCGGCATGTTGGACAGAGGCGATTTGGACTGGAATTATGGGCGTGCTAAATTTCTGCATGCATGATCAATGGGGTTGAATAGAGAGAGGGGGAGGGGGGCAGAGCTAAAGGGCTATTAGGCAAAGCCTGTAGTACATAAGACAGAAGCTCAGCACTAGGGGAATCCTGCAAAAATGAATACATATATATATATATACACACAATGGCCAATGAGGGAGAAAAAGAACAGTGAATTGGTGAAGAAGCCTTAAAAACTAATAAAAAAGAGCAGGGGATAAAAGAATGGAAGAAAGAAATAAGAGGGTAACGGGGGGGCATAAAAAGAAAAAAAGACAGTTATGGCTATACAAACTGTTGTCCTTTGTAACTTTTGTGCGCTCGTTAGAAGTTCTTTGGCAGCACTTGTGTAGCCTTTTCATGTCGGCAAGGCATGAAGGAACAAGAAAAAGAGAAGGTTTTGTATTTAGGGAATCAAATTAGAATTAGTGAGAGGGTGAGAGGAAGAGCGTCGGTATGCACACATTGCTTTGTAGCAGTCTAAATAAATCAATGATGTAACGCTTTTTGTGCAGAATGGTATCTCAGTACCTTCACTTGCGTTCTCTTTGAGAGTTTTGTCTTTGAATGCACTGACTGGTAACGGTTTCCCTCGTTAGCTCGCTCCCAGCGCACTCTCCTAGCATAGACGTCAGTTTGTCCAGTCCAAATCTGCTCCCTATTGTTCCCTCTCCCAGGGATGACCTCTGACCTGACTCCAAGGAGTTGCCCCAAACTTTTTGATGTGTATCTTCTCCTTATCTTCTTTGTTTATTTCCCTTTGTCTCCATTGCCTGCACACAGTAATAAGAGCAGGGATATGGTGGAAGACACCTACAGATGTCACACAGAAATGCTGAAGAACCTGTGTTTCTTTTCGCTTGGACGGGGAAACATCTGGGACTGGATTACAAATTGGCTAATACGAACAAATCTTTGAAAAACTCTCAGTTCCATACCCTGTCCTTTCAGCGATCAAAGCTTTGTTTGTCCGTGGAAAAGGCCAGTGCAGGGTCAAAGGTCCACAAGCAGTGGCTTAAGAAAAAAACTGTGTTTATTTGTTATGGGAAATATAATGTGTCTATTTTCAATATGTAGGGAGCTTCACCTGACAGATGTTCAGAACCATGAAAGGGCGACATGAGTCAACACGGACGCACACAGCTGTATCAGTTTTGGAGAGAGAGAGAGAGAGAGAGAGCAGTTAAAGTATGGGTCTTTTAGTCTCACAACACTTTCGCCTCTCTTCCTCTGGGGTAATGCTTAAAGGGAGAGGAAGAAACAGCAATGCAATGATGAGCAAACTGAAGGACAGAGAGAGAGGAGAGAGAGAGAGAGAGAGAGAGAGAGAGAGAGAGAGAAGAAAAGAAAGGTTTTGCTTTGCTCTGCTCCGCCTGAATCTGAGCGCTAGAAAGTAAGAGATTTCATTTTATCTTAATCATAATTGTTCAAAATTGCAATTATGGAAAAGATCATTTTGAGAGATAGAATCTTGAAAAAATAAGTGCTATCTTAACACAACTCACACAGTTAAACATACAAGCTCAGGCCTACCACCACACACACACACACACACACACACACACACACACACACACACACACACACACACACACACAGTTGTCCCTTCTTCCTCTTTGAATCAGTGTTCAAATACTTTTTCCAACCTCCACCCTTTTTATAGACCCTATCAACACCTATCCTCCAAACTATTAATAGGGTCTGGCTGCTCTATTAAACTGCCATTCCTCCAAACTATTAATAGGGCCTGGTTGCTCCCTCTTCCTTGTCCTGCAAGAGGACACAGGTGGACTGAGATGGAAAAGGTAGATTAAAATGTTATGCCAGAGGACACCAGGAAAGACACTCTATAGCCATATTACTATACAGCTCTGCAGGGCTGGTATAAAAGGGCATTCACGTATTACAAGAGCGTATTATTAGCACGAACAGCTGTTAGAGAACTGGAATTACTGGTAGAGGAGCACAAGCATTTTACAATAGCAGAGGAATGGTAAGACACTGTGAAATAGTCACCAGTAATAGAGTTAATGGTAAGACATGGTGAAGTAGTCACCAGTAATAGAGTTAATGGTAAGACACGGTGAAGAAGTCATCGGCGGTAGAGATGTGGTAAGACACGTTGAAGTAGTCACCGGCAGTAGAGATGTGGTAAGACATGGTGAAGTAGTCACCAGTAATAGAGTTAATGGTAAGACATGGTGAAGAAGTCATCGCCGGTAGAGATGTGGTAAGACACGGTGAAGTAGTCACCAGTAATAGAGTTAATGGTAAGAAACAGTAAAGAAGTCATCGCCGGTAGAGATGTGGTAAGACACGGTGAAGTAGTCATCGGCAGTAGAGATGTGGTAAGACATGGTGAAGTAGTCACCGGCAGTGGAGCTATGGTAAGACGCTGTGAAGTAGTCACCGGCAAGTTTGGCAATGTTTCAGCTGTGCATATGTGTGTGATGTATGTGATTTCATGGGTTCGGGTTAAAAATAACAGTCAAACTGAATAAACATTTTCCAATGATTTAGTGATGGACAACAGTTTGTGTGGTGTTGAATTTCTTTTCCACCAATCATCTCTTAGATTATTCCAGTATCCAATCCACCACATACCTGGTCACTAAGGAGACTGTCTTACCAGCTATCCAATGAGCCAGCAGGTAAACCAGCAGTGTATATGCATACAGGAGCTATGACTGTATGTGTGTGTATGTGTAGTAAAGGTACAGTTGTTGGTGAACAAATGATGTACAAGCTGATATTACATATTACAAGTTTATTTTTGTAGTGTTATTATCAGCGCTGTAATTTGATATAATTGTCTGTTAGAAGACACTAATTGGAAGGCTAGAGCGCCACCTGTTGGGGAGACATTTACTCCATACACTGAAACGGAATCACGAAGTTTCCACGGGGATCAGTAAAAACCTGTCTTTCTCCAAGTCACACATAGTGAAACATAAGACCACCCGTTTTTGATAACTGGGGTGAAGTTTAAAGGGTTCAGTCCATTAGAAGTGTATATTACTGAATGACTGACAGACGTTTTATACAGTGAGCACCGCAATGATGAACAGACTTGATAACAGTATAGTATACACAGAACGCTCAAGTAACGTAAAATTGCCGTGACAGATGAAATCTATTTGGCAGTACAGGAGGAAATCGGGGCAAGTGCGGCGGAGAAGGAGAAAGTGAGAGAGCCAAGACTCTTTTGTTGGGTTTTGTGAAACCCAGATTGTCCTCTTTCCTGGGAACGCGGAAACTCAAAACGCTCTCCAGAGGTCCGGTTACCAGGTGAGAGAGGAGAAGAAAGAAATGAAGGGGTGGAGAAAAAAAAAGAGAGTCTGGTAGGCTCAAGAGTGGAAGTGAGAGAGAGGAGAGGTGGGAAGCTCATAAGGGAAAGAAAGTTAGAACGCGGGAAAATAAGTGCGCCGATTTGCTACAGTGTAGAGACGGTGTATTTAATGGTGAATTTAAACTAAAAACCACAAGGCTCTGACTTACCACTGGAAGCAAGTCTTGTCGGCACCGTTGTGGTTTCTGTAGGCTCTAATAGGTGATACAATTTGCCATACTCAAAAATAGTTTATTTACATTTTGTTACTTACGCAGTCCCTGAACGCGTGGCTATTTATATGCCGTTGTGGTTGGTACTGTTTAACCAAACAAACTGCAACAACCACAATTTAATTTAACAAATATAATGTTATTCCCATTATGCTGTCGCTTATATTATACTCTGATTTATAGCAGCTAATATCGAATACCAATTTAAACAAACATTTCAGCCACAAACTACACGCAGACGTGGGTTTAATGCCAATGGCAACGAAAATAAACATTTCCATGCGCTCTCTGGTGGAATAATTTGGCTAGCCAAGGAGTGACTCTGATTTGGTAACAGAGCAGATACTCTCAGGATATTTAAAATTTGTTCTATGTAGCCTATATTTTCACCCGTATCTACTTTGCGTTTATGGGAAATTATTAAATTCGGTCAATTAATTAGCAATTTACACATGTAGGAACCACTGCGACTGCATTGAACTGGTGACGAAGTTGTTCGATTGCGATCTTTCGCGATCCAGCCAGACGAGTTATCAATATGGTAGGCCTACGCAGGGGTTTGAAATGATTAGGAAATCGCCAGTTTAATTGATGGTTGCAGTTCAATGTTTTAAAAAATCATGATGTAACTTGTCAGTTACATTCTTTTGGAATGGGGAAAGCTTACTTCGTATAATTTTTTAATTACAGATCAATGGCCCGATTAACGTTGTGAAATTAAACCAGCAAAATGCGCCATGTGACATTTTATATCGTCTCCAGTCCTAAGATTTCGGTTAAATCGTTATTATCTATTAAACCATCATATTTTTGTAAAGACACGATCTACATTAAATTTAAATATCCGGAATTCTGCAGGTGGAGACACACACACACACACACACACACAATCGTATTTTAAAACAGCAAATAACATTTTACTCTTTTGCCCTACTTGTACCCATGTGCTGTTGTACCCATGTACTGTAATTTTGGCTCTCTCGTGTGGTGTTCTGGCAGAACTGCAAGGTCTTTAAATCTAGGCTAGATTACCACAGTTAAGCTAACATTTCCTTCGTTTTTATCTTTATATTTATTTCTTGCTTTATTTCACAAAGGCAACAACGACGGCCATGGAAGAAACCATGAGTTGTCTACAAATTACCCTATGTTTACATTTCTCTCCGTGGCAGTTAGTGCAGTCCTACTCTTTATGCTATCGTTTGGTGTGGGTCACTAGAATATTTTCAAAATGTTAAAATCATCTTGAAAGTATTTGAAAAGATATCTTTGTTCTATTATCTACTATCTATTATCTATCTATTTGTACTATATCTATTTCTATGTGTGTCAAGACTACTAATTTCAGTTTCATCGCGTTGAATGGACAGAATTTAAGAAGCAATCCGTAGATTTTTTAAAAAGCTGTGTGTTTCTGTGTAAGTGCATGCAGACGAGACAAATCCACACGTTTTATTTTACTGCCCATTTGAGAGACTGTCCTCACCAGGGACAAAGTTCAGTGACAGAGTGCCAGAAAGACGACATAGGAGGAGGGGACAGAGTAGAGGAGGAAGGTAAAAAAAACAACTTAGAAAGGAAAACAGCTGGTGGAAGGATAAAAAAAGGATTCACCGCGATAGATGTTAAAAAAACAAACCGGGAAATGAAAGCACTCACTCAACTTTCCGGATTTCTACAGAAACAAACAAACTCAATGAGCCAAATCCAGGCAGAAGAGGAAGGGGGAGGACTGCCTCTGTGCATGTGAGTGTCAGTTTGTGTGCAAAGGAGCAACGACTGTCAGTGTTTGTGTGCGCGTTCGTGCGTGTTACCTGTGATAGAGTCAGCAGGACTGGGAACAGAGGTAAAGGGGCAACAGCTTGGCTGGGGTGTAGTGGGGTAGGTGTGATGGACGGAGAGGAGAGAAGAGGGACGGGGACGGCTGGACGTCTCTCTGCCCTGCAGGAGCAGCTGGTCTGGGCTCTGCTGGGCTCAGGTCTGTCTCGGGAGCTCCTGGTCCAGGCTGTGGGAGAGCTTGAGCGCGAGAAGGCTGCCCCGGGACTCACCAGGGGTGAGAAGGAGAGTGGGGAGAGCTCCGAGGAGGGCGAAGACGACTTTCCTCCCCCTATTTTCAGGGAGCTGGAGAGACTTTCCCCAGAGGAAGCAGCCAGACAGAGGGCAGAGGTGGATCAGCTGCTGCAGTAAGTCCCGGCAGCGCGTGTGGGCTTCAGCCGACGTCTCCCTCTGTTCCTGTTCATCTTCCTTGCGTTTCAGACCTAAATTTGCAAAGTTTACAGTACACAAATTTGGAGTCAATTTTTTAAAACTAAAATATGTTGCAAAATAGAACAAACTATAACATGTACCTAGCAGACCGTAAATCTTACGTCTTCATCTGTTTCCAGATCCTTGCATATGTTTTGCCTCCATTTTATCCTCTTCCATCCTTGATCTGTCTCCAAGTGTCTCGGCCTCCAACCCCTTTACCCCCCCTTCCTCTCCTTCTCCATCCCTCTCCCCTTCAGCTCTGCTTCCCTCTGCTCACGGAATGGATATAAAGGAGAGGGTTCCTCCTTTTCTAGTTACTAATTACCCACACAGTCATTATTCTGCAGCCATTTCTGCCTCTTTAATTAATAAGCTACATGCATGGCTTAAGATTAACAGGCAAACAAAGGCTACAGGTTTGTGTGGATGGGTGTGTTAAACATAGAACAGGAGGGTAAAATGGATATCTTGACGACATGCGATAAACATAAGGGCTGTGTTTCTGTTAATTCTTCACCAACTTACTAGGCCTATTGTTAGGAAGATTACGGGCGTAGAGCCTGACCTGCGTACATGAGACATTCTCTCAGCCTTCAGACAAAATGTTGGGGTGGAAAAAAATGCATACAATTAATTCAACAGCTTTAAGGTGTTTACTAATGCCGTCTGGAACATCTTTAATTCCTTTACAAAATAACGAAAAAAGAAGTTATATAGGGATTTGTAAATTAAACTAATACTGGTCATAGCACGTTCATTTTTGTCTGTATTATTGTGGATACGAGTGTGTGGTTAAGTCATTGAAACTAGGCAAGTTTTATTTGTGTTTATGGATCTGCTTGTTTTCCAGCTAAGCTGGACTTTGCCCTTCTGTCCCTCTCCTTATCTCTCAAAGTCAACACATCTCTCACACTCTCTCGCTCTCTCTCTCATTCGTTCTCCTACTCCCAATTTCAAAATAACAGTTGAAACGTCGAATAAAACTGAAAAGTAAAATATACTTTATTTATAATGCATAAAAGTCAGACAAACTTAAATCTTAGAACAGGTGGCTTTATTCCCCAAAACAGTTGTCTTTCCCTGTTGGGCAACTGTGCTTGCCTTTGATACACAAAATAAAGTATTGAATTTAATTATTGGGAAATCTGTATTAATGTTGATGTTTTTGTAAGCAAAATCATGTAACTTCTACTGTATACTGGGCAGGATTGTGAATATCCGTCTGTGTGTAACAGGGAGGACCCCTGGCGGGTTGCCAAGCTGGTGAAAAGCTACATGCAACAGCATAATCTTCCACAGAGAGAGGTGGTGGAGTCCACCGGGCTCAACCAGTCCCATCTGTCCCAGCACCTCAACAAAGGCACGCCCATGAAGAACCAGAAGAGGGCAGCATTGTACAGCTGGTACGTCAGGAAGCAGACCGAGATTAGCCAACGTGAGTATTGTCAAAGATACCTAAAGCTGGCATCTACGTCTTTACATTTGATGGTACTCTTGAAAAGACAATTAAAGACACTTTCTGATGCATGGAGACATATATGGAATAACATGGCTAATTGTACTTGAGTTTAATGAGTTGATGTTTTATTAAAACATTTGTGCACTGGAATTCGACGGTTGTGTGAATTGACTCGCCCTGTGCTCTCCTTCCCGGAAACGTTTTTTTGCAGAATTCACCAACGCCAGCCGGGGCCTGGCGACGGGGGAGGAACCCGGTGAGGATGTGAGGAAGGGTCGGAGGAATCGCTTCAAATGGGGCCCCGCCTCCCAGCAGATACTCTTCCAAGCATACGAGAGGCAGAAGAACCCCAGCAAGGAGGAGAGAGAGGGGCTGGTGGAGGAGTGTAACAGGTGAGAGAACTGGAGGTGATTGGGGAAAGGGTAGGGTGCAAGGGTTGGCTGAGTTGCATTGCACTGCGTCTCTCCATCCTCCCTGGCACTGCCATAACCCCCCAGTGTCTGTGCCTGTACCTCAGAGCCGAGTGCATCCAGAGGGGCGTGTCCCCATCGCAGCTGGCCGGATTGGGCTCCAACCTGGTGACCGAGGTGCGGGTGTACAATTGGTTCGCCAACCGGCGCAAGGAGGAGGCCTTCCGCCACAAGCTCGCTCTAGACGTACCTTTTACTGGCCAATCGGCCGGCTCCTCCGGCCTCGCCCTCCCTGCCAGCCCGGGACATGGTGCGCACAGCAAAACCTCCGTGGCTGCCATGGCCACCTGCCGATACAACTTTTCAGTAACTCATGGTAACATGTTGGTAAGACGTGGTCTCTTGTTGGTTCCCCCTCCCTTAGACATGAAATACAACCACCAGGTAACCAGTGAGAATCTGGGATCTGCCAGCGGTCATCACGGGGACAGGAGTGTAGGTGGCCGCCTTGTCACCAGCCCTGACCAGTTGGAGCCAAGCCACACCCTCCTGGAAATGCAACACAAACCAGTGAGACCAGAAACCGCACAAAATCAAAATTTCAAGGCCCAGATTTTAAAAGATTCCTAACCTTTAGCAGAAGAGAAACAAAATGGCTCTCCTAGGTGACCAGTGAAAGTCATTTAACAAAGATATTCCATGGATATAAATGACGTAGGGATGTAAAAAATAATACATTTTATATATCACACACACACATATATACACAAATATGCCAGAATTTGTTGAAATTATTTTAAATAAGTAACTGTCCAGTGCATCTCAAGTCCAGGAAAGGGCATTTCTTATTCCCCAAGGTCTCTCAGAGGCATCTACATTGTTACTTTTTTTTTTTACAAGCCAGCAGACGTCTGGTTGATATGACAGCATGTATTTATTTACTGGAAAGACCCATTTGCATTGGTCATCCAGAAAAGTTCTCACCAGGATTCTGCTCCCCATCTCAGGTGTCAGGTGGTGGTCCTCTACCTCCGGTCAGCACTTTGACCGCCCTGCATAGTATGTCCAGCTCGCCCGCCCCCCCACAGGGCCTCATCATGGCATCCTTGCCCAGTGTCATGAGCCTGGGGGAGTCTTCACTCCTCATCGGTAATTTGCCCTCCCCAGATGTGCCCATTCACTGGACGGATTTTTTTATATAGAGCAAGTCTATTTCAGTTAAATGCTTTTACCCAGGATAAATGGCCACATCGTTGTCCCGTCATCAGGTCTCACCTCGACTCAGTCACAGCCTGTTCCAGTAATTAACAACGTGGGAGGCGGATTCACAACCCTTCAGCCAATCTCCTTTCAGCAACAGCTACACAGCGCACACCAGCAGCCAATAACACAGCAGTTCCCAGGTCACATGGGCCACAGCTCCTTTATGGCAACAATGGCACAGCTCCCGTGCCACAGTAAGTGGGCCTGGTCAGCTTACACATCACACCGCCTGTATGAAGCTAAAATGCTAACTAGCGCTTCGGTCGACAAGGTCAGGACTCATTACATGTTCTGGAGAAGCACGGAGGTGGCTAAAAATATTCTTGTTTCTTACAGTGTATAGCAAGTCTGAGCTGCCTTCCTATGCCCCCTCCAGCCTTCTGTCCCAGGCCATGGTCATCGCAGACAGCAGCAGCTTCGGAACACTCACTAGCCTTACTGCTGTCCGACAGGTAAACACTCCCTTCACCCCAGCAGATGGTGTAAGGACGCACTTCAGGTACAAAAACACCAGCAGTTACCAGCTACAAGGTAATGAACACACTTCTCAGGGTCAAGCACACAAGGGCAATGCGAAACCAACAGGCAACCATATAGTCCACTTTTAAGGTAATACACAGGAGGGAAAAAAACCTTTAATTCGGTTGCTAGTCATCTCTCAATTCTGCTTTCTTCATTCTGAAATGAGCCTTTACACTCATGGAACATCTATTTTTGGCTTGTCAGGTTCTGACCACAGACCCAGAGGATCAATCAGATCCCCCCATCCAGGAGGACTCTCTTCACCTGCCCCCCAGCCCACCTGTGCCAGGTAACATTCACCTGAAACCTTGCACACAGAGACCTCACCTCACCTCAACCTGGGTAGCACATTAAATAAATGACCTGGAGGACAGACATTCTAACAAAAACACTTGTTCATTCTGAAAACAAGGACAGGATAAATAAAAAATATCTGCCATTACCACCCAATACAGTGCTGCATATTGTCAAATATTTTGATGGAAAATGTGCATTTAGCGTTTAAATTGACGTGATAGTCTGTAGAACACAACTTCATGCAGGATGCCAAGCTCAGTTTGGGAGCCTTTCACCGTATTGGTCCATTCTCTGGGGCTTCATTTCCTAAAGCGGCCTCCGTGTAAATTAACCACCAGGGCAGTGTCACTCACACTCACTCACTCGCTCACTCTCTCTCTCTCTCTCACCTAGCCGTTTCCTCTGGGAGTCTGGAGTTGTATTCCCCGTCACAGCCCATCGAAGCTCACCCCTCCCACCTCCTCTCCTCACCTCCGGCTGACATCAGCTCCTACATCTCCACACAGATGGTCTCTACTGCACAATAGCAGCAGCCGGGAGCTGGGGCTGGGAGGCCAAAAATAACACCTGCCTTTACACCTGACACCTCAGGGGTCGGAAGCGTCGTGTTGAGAACAAAGAACAATCTAACTTCGCAAGGAACTACTACCTCTGTGACAATCAAATGACCCACAGAACGCTGAGGGCCCAGACAAACATCCCACATCAAAACTAAACCTCTGAAGATCCATCATGTGAGGTAGCTGCCTCGACTTGCATTAGTGGACGCTCACTAAACACGTGCAGAAAGAATCAATGTTTGTGAATTGAATTAAAAGTGATCGCTACGGTCCTGTGTGATCTTTAAACGCAACCAACGTCCTGTTTGGACAGTACCCTTGTGTTTTTGGCTGTTAGCATTCCCCGTCTCAGGTCATTCATGAACAGATTAAACTCACAGCCATTTAAACGTACTGTATGTATGTACTGACCCCACACACAGGCATCTTCCCGTTGCTGCTTGGCAATGTCGACACTCTTTATATAGTTTGGATAAATACATTTAAAATTTAAATAAACTTTTAATTCAACAGTAGCTCTGACAAACAGCAGATAGTACACACAAACACTCCATTATCACTGTGCACATATTAAATCAGATATCCGGCCACAGCTTCTTACAGGGTGTAGAATACATACCACCAGCATCGTGACCATGATGTTTTACAACTTTTTTTAAGAGGCAAACCTACATTTTTACTTATCAAAAGTTAAATACTGCCCCCTTGTGTATGCAGGAGGCACAACGGGGTTTAAGTTCAATCCCTCTTACATCAGTTATTTAGCCTTTTCATTAAGATAACAAGGCAAAGCAGAACCTTGACCTGACCAAGACGGGATCTGAGTGCCAAGCACTGCATACAGCTGAGCTACTGGCTGAGTCTGTATTCACACCACAGTCCCTGAGAGTCTGTCCACCCATCATCTTATGACTTCATCTTTTTTCTTCTTCTTTTTCACTGGGGTTTCCCCCTGAGATGACAGACACACAGTCTCTATCTGGCCAGAGTCCCTCGTTGTAATTTGTTGCCCTTCCATTTGGTCATCATCATCAATTCCGGTGGCCCCCCCACTTTTCTTTTTCTTCTTCTTCTTCTTCTTCTTCTCCTCCTCCAGGACAGGGTTCCTGCCGCCCCTCTCCCCTTCTCTCTGCTCTCCACCCTCTCTTTTCTTCTGGGCAGATAGGGGAGCAGGCGAGGTGGGCAGCTGAGGCCCGCTGGGTGCCACGGGAGGGGGCAGGATGTCAGTGAAGGATACAGCGGCCTCTCTGAGTCGCATCTCCATCTCGCTGTCAGTGTCGCTAAGGGGCAGACGGGAGAGCGCCAAGAAATTAATCTATTCTTTTAGAATCACATCTCAGGGCTGGCAAAAAAACAACACATCTAATTTACTGCAGACTACAGTGACAAATCCTGCCACCCCTTTGAATATTAAGGACCAGATGTCAGAAATGGTGCACCAAGAGAGAGGGTTGATGTGGCATCAACCCACACATTCCTTAAACTTACGGTGAAAACTTGTCACTTCAGACACTTAAGCAAGAAAAAAAAATCCACAAAATAATAAGTACTGCAAAACTGCACCAGAATCATGAACAGATACATTCACCAGGCTGGTGATTGCTTTGCCAACACGTTTCTCCAACTCGTGCCTCTACACAGGGGACCGAGACAAACAATAGACAAAGGGGGGTACTCACCTAGAGCTGGGGGCAGGCCGCCGTGTAGGTGGCGGGGAAGGAGTTTTGACCCACTGTCCAGGGGTCGAAGTGGAGAACAGTCGAAATCCTGAAGATTTCAGAGATTCCAGAAATGATTTAATTCCAGTTGAAATAAAAAGTTCCAGTTGCACAGTTGATTTTTCCATAAGCAAAAGCGTATTCATATCAACCACAGACTGTATATTTATAACATATAGAATTTGCCCCTTTTTAACATTGCATTTCCAACACCAGGTTTTGAACTGTTCTCAACCTGCCATTTCGGTTGGGTAACTTACGGCATGCGTCTTTATTTCTCAGTTTCCACCATTAGCTGTTAATGCTCATATTCACTACAAAAGGACTGTGCTTTCGGTCTCCCGAGTGGCTCAGTTGTTAAAAGCCATTTTCCTGGCCGCAGACTCAGGTTCAAATTCGGCTCATGTCATCGTGCCTAGGAAAGCACCATGGCGGTGCACAATGGGCAGAACTGAACATGAGATTGGCATGACTTCTCATCAGCTTTAAGGGTGCCTGCTCATCCAATCACTCTGAACCTCATGTGGGCTGTGGAGCATGCAGAGGATACAATTCACAGGTGGATCAAAGCAACAGAGATTGGAGGAGACTAATTGTGCTTTCTCATGCCTTCCTTGTGTGTGGTACCAGGATTCGTAGCAATGAGCTAAGAAAAATTTGCACCATTGGCAATTCCAAATGTATGTGTATGTGTATAAATAAATGTATTTATGGAAACGTAAAGTAGAAGGTAGAATTGAGCCACATCCCGCCCTCACTGGGAATTCTGTGATGCGTACTCATTCTCAATAAGACCATGTCATCCTACATTCCCTAGTTTCTTGTTCAGTTCTCTCACCCATTCATTTGTACATCAGTATTAATCTGCTCTAGTTCTCATGCAGCCAGGCCGCACAGGGCCTACAAAACCATTTGCATACATTTGTCACAACTTGAACACATGTCCTTTCGTACTGTGCTGGGTATCCACTATTAATTTGCTGTATTTTTTCAACTGTCATGAGTTGTTTTCTGTAGTTGCAACTGGAATTGCCATGGTTAACATTTCTTTATATTCCGATGTTTTGTTTTTTGTTATAATGGGCATTTTATTTCTTGCGTATTGTGATTCACAGTGGGCTTGGATATCTGCTCGATGGGAAATTCTAATGTTAACCCGTCTCCTACACCCTGCTCTCTCTGTCCACCTAAAATCCAGTTGTTATCTCCCTTGCCGTCCTCTGCACTTCTCCTCAAATTCCCTCCTCACCTTTCTCGTCATCCTTGTTCTCGCTCATGGTGTTTGCGGGAAGCACACCTGGGCCACTTTCTGAAATACAGCTGTTACAGAAACGAACAATGAGAAAGAGAGGCACAAATCACTAAGTGAGATCAAGTATTTAATATGGGCATTTAAAACATATGAAACTGCATCATATGTGGGCCATTAACATCACGTTGTCGGTAAAGTATCATCACCCATCTCATTCAAGTCCACCCTACTACTCTCACCTATCCAGAAGGGCTCCCAATTTCTTGGCAACGTGAGCCCGGAATTCGCGGGTCGTTTGGAGCTCATTGCCATCATGCTCGTGTTGAGACACTGGCATTCTGTTGACGGCAAAAGACAATATCGGAGTTCAGGTTAGCCCCCTGCAGTTATATAGCGAAGCATAACATTTTAAGTATTTGCTGCAAGCTCACAGAAGTGATATTTAAAGTGGTTATTGGAAAAGAAAATCCACCTACCGACGACTTAGTTTATGATCACTCTTTTCACCTAACACAGAAAAGCGAGTCATTACTACAGTACTTGTTATCCATCCAAATTGCTTTACCTAAATACCACCCTGGTATCAGAGAAATCAAGTAAAAGAAACAATCCGATTAACGCTAATAATATTAATGCTGGTAATACGTTCCGATTTATGAATTCTAAATCGTTGCAGGCAATATTGTACTTAAGTTGGATATCTGGCTAATAATTGTACAGAGATTGTGCGCACTGGGAGCTCACCACCGGTTTTAATTGCCCCGTGGATACCATTGGTAGCGCTGGTTCCGAAACTCCAAACAGACTCTTTTAACTTTTCTTGATCTTCCTCATCTTCGCTGGTCGAATCGTTGTAATCGCTTTCCCTAGAAGCTGACATATTGAATCTCACACATGCCTTGGAAGGGAGGTGACGTTTTCTTCCAAAGCACCATGGGTATTGCCGTTCTTTTAAATTCGTTTCGCATGGCGGATCATTAAAATAGCCCTCGGTGTACTGTCTGGACCTACAAAGGTATTATATTAACAAGAAACTTGGCTGTACATATGTATTTGATTATGTACCCCTTCTCGTCGTACAACCCCACTGAGTAAAATCTAACCGAATTTATTTTGGATAAGCGTAGCCCCAAACGTAGTTCCAATCGCAGAACGCCACTCTTCATAACAAATAGAGCCAGAGAAATGTAGTGTTTTGACGAAGACAGGATGCGAAATTGAGAAAATCAAGTTGTTTATTTATTTATTATCCTTCATTTGACAAAATAACATTTTGTACAAACAACTACATTTCACACATAACATTAAAAGGCAAGGTGTTAAAAATACGGGATTTGTTTTTATTAAATTTATCCTTGATTAGCAAAACATTATTGTGACAATGGACACCAGGTTCCATATCTCAAATCTGAGGTGATGCTTTAAAAAAAAAGTAATCGGTCCAATGACTCAGAAATTAACCTGATGAAAGAGAAGATACCAAATCATTATATACAATTATGTTGACCGACAAATTCTTTTTTTAGACACTTCAGATACCTGCAATGCCGGAAAGAAATATCAACCAGAATAATTGAGCGGTCAATGTTTACCATAATTTATTCTAGAGTCTACCTGGTCCTCAAGGTGCACAGGTGTTCATAGTTTGCATTTTGGAGGGTTTGCTGGTTGAAATGGACGTTTAGTGCAAGCCACAACAACTCACAGGCTCAGAGTTTATCCTGATTTCTGGTAAAGTTCAGCCCAAAACTAGACGATGCTAGGCCAAAGTAGGTGACCCCAGACATTCTAATTCACAATGACAATCATAATCACTGGACCGTGTACATTTTGGGGCATGCATGAAACCAACAGTTAAGTGGTTCTCACCACAGGCCTACCTACGTATTCCCCATCTGACAATGCATAAACATTCACTTCTTTTTCAGCCTTCCTTCATACTCTTGTGCTTTGCCATGCCACTGCCTACACCGGCGGTTGTAAAAATATACATTATCATAATAATAATAGTACTTGGAATAAAGGGAAATTAAATTCATTTGTTATTCGGATGCCTGAGAGAGAACCCCCACGGTTATAGGACTTTCAAAGTCGATTCTAAAGTAAGTCTCTCTCCAAATTATTTGCAGAACATTTCACTGTCCCAGATTAGCACAAATCAATGAAAACATCGCACATGGCTACTACCCCTAAATGTGGGAAATTCAAATTCAATGATTTGATTGAGTACTTAATATTCAAAAGCCTGAGTCTCATTTAACAAGAAGTATTTTCACATGTGTGGAGAGAGTGAGAGAGAGAGTGCACAAGAGCATACACTGTGCACGCGTATGTGTTTGACATCGAGTGTGTGTGTGTCAGTTGTGGCCAACCACCATGAGCACAAGTTGCAGCTGGCTGTGACAAGGACTCCAACACGACACAGCGGGAGAAATGCAGAGGCCTTCTTTGCCACATACAGCCTAATAATAGTGCAAACCTCTCAAAAAGACTAACAGATCATTAATCCATTAAGGACAGATCAAAAACAGCCCAATTTAAACTGCACTCTATACGAATTACCTAAACTTGCAACTGATCCTCACAACCGCAACAGATGCATGAGAGCAATACAGAGCCCATTTCTCCCAGGACCATCTGTAATTAACCGTCTGCCATGCATTAAAACAGCAGATAGGCTGAAAGATTAATTCCCGACAAGCAGCAGAAGATTTGTGGTGTAAATGCTTGGTGTTGCAGAAGTAAAAACAAAACGCTGATGGTCACGCACAAAACACAATCATTATGTTTCTGGAGCCGTCATTGGTATAATGCTACTTCAAAGTGTGATGTGATGGGGGAAACCAAAAGGCGAAGCCAACATTTACCTGCAGTGTGCGCAGGACTGTGAAATGATTTACATTTACCAACTGGTTCCATGTTACCATTTCTAAATACACCATTTAGAAAATAACAACTCAGCATGGTCGTGTTTATTAGGGATACTTAGTTATAACTCCAGAACTAAAAATCCCCATCTGCCCAGTGTGCCTACAAATGGCAAACTGGGGAAAAAAATAAAACTAATAATAATAATAATAATAACAAAAAGACTGGGGGTGCAACATAATGATTATATATTCCTCTTTTGTTGCCAGTATCCTATCTACACCTCACTGCATGCTAGGAGCGGCCTACAGCCCACACACAGTAATGCACACGCACTGCTATAGGAAGTAGCGTTTTTCACATTAAACTCTAGACTCATTTCATGACTTCCTGCAGTCACTAAATATCTCATGGCACTTCTTATTAAGAGTAAGGCGGAACATACAGCCAAGCATCGGTACCCACTACATGGCTGTTGTGAGGTTACCTCACTTTAAGGGTCGGTGAATAAGCACAGCACTAAGACAGAATTCATATGAGGCATGACAACCAGGGGTGCAAACAACTTCTGTCTGGCAGTGCAGGCTCTTGGGCAGCAACACTAACTATTTTAAATACCATTTATTTGGTGTGGGGTTCATAGCTTATCTTGTTGGATTTAATGTATGAGACAGTATAGGAGACAGGTTATGAAGGGCCTCAAAAAAAGCACTAAACAGAATGTGGGGGGCATGATTTAAAGTTTCCTATGGGTTTCCATGATGCCGGGGATGAGGTAAAAGCCAACAATGGGTTACTGATCTAGAGAGGGGAAAAAAAACAACTTATCCCTTTAACTTGCTGAAGCCCCGACCCAGGGGTGGAGGGGTAAGGCTTACGGGACTGTCTTGAGTCAAAATGAGTTCTGGTTCCGCAAAGGCTTTCGGTGATGGGTGTGGGCCTGCCTTGCGCTGTACATACCACTGTCTGCCTCCAGTACTACTGACCCCCATTGTAGGCATAGTCCGCTTTGTTGTGCATGATGAGTTTGTTGTCCACAAAATAGAAGCTGTCTGACCTAGTCTCATAAGGGTGCTCCACCATCTGGTGAACTGGGGATGAGAGAGGAGAGAGAAGTAAATTAAAAAGATAGAGATGTATAACATTTATCACCATTTCAGTAAGGTGTAATAAGGCCTACACTGCCAGTCCAAGACCCAAACTATGATGAGTAAGCACGTGGAATACAGCCAAACAAAGTGTCCATTCCGGGTCATGAATTATCACATGCATTATTATTTTTATTTTTTTAAAAGGGCAACATGTTCCTCAGAAACAAAAAATAAATAAAAAAAACATGTAAGACAACTTGTAGCAGAGTGATATCAGAAAAATGCCAAATAAATCCAATACAAAATGATATACACTAAAATACAAATTCATGATCAACCTTAATAACCAGGATGCAATTTTGAGTGTACCATTTACAAATGAGAGGTTTTACATAAATGAATGCTTCTTAATGGGAGACCTTCCCAGTAGTGATACCATAAAATCGGCTGCTAGACAAAGGCTTCAACCAGAACCAGGTTTCAGTTCTACATACCCCACCTCAGCTGCATAAAAATGAGGTTTCTTGATATAGCAAGCGAATAGTAATCTCCTTCCAAAGCCTTTCTCACAACATCAGTATATGAAACCTTTGAGCATGCATTTGCCATCCTAATCCAGAGCTCAATCTGCCCGGAAACCCTCACCTGATTGTTCTGACTTCAATGGATGTAAAATATCTATACCCATATTCACCAGAATGAATCTGTAACAGCAATTACTCTCGCCTCACATGAAAGAACAACCAACGCTCTTCTTACCAACCACATTACTCCCGTCACTGATCTGGAACTTGAAACTCGAAATTTCTCTCTCTTTGAAACCAGCAATTACCAGTTCATCAAAGCGACAGTCATGGGCGAAAGAACGTCCCTCTTTGTGGGTTTGGAAAAATAAATGGCATTTAACATGAATTTTCTTCTTCATTCACATCAAAGCAAGCCAGGGGTACATTCTGACGTACTTTTGACACGTGATGGTAACAGAAAAATTAACAAGACTACACACAATAGGCTTCATCATAAAGCCTTTCTGCACAACGCCTTTAAAATTACAATAAAATGTTCTTCTGCACCAAGTTTTAAATTACAGCGAATGACAGTAGCTAAAACACTGGATGACGTTATCTAGTTTTTACTACTGTACTGAAGTAGATGTCTACAGGGAAAGAAGCTATTGAATACACATGCTGAAAAGGGACAAATCCTCTTTTTTGGAATCGCCAATTCAAGTTCATCATTTTCTTCACAATTTGGAATAACTAACTGTGATAATGTATTTCAGCTTGTCTCAACAAATCCTACAACCACACACGGGGAGGGTGACAAAGTTCAATAGGTCTCACCCAATCCCAGATGCCTTTGAGCCGCCTTTTCTCTTTAACAACCTGCAGGTTACACGAGAGGTCCAGTGCTGACTGGAGGAACGCAGCAACGGATTCCGCCACGCTACTGTCCTGGTGTTGATTTTAAAGAGTACTCCCGCCCAGCTCTGATACCTTCTCTCAGCAGTACTGTTCACGCTCCCTCCCCCAAAGTTATTTTACCTACTAAATTATCCGTGTAAAATGCCTTTTTATGTTTTCATGGTTGACTTCACCAGAAGAACACACACCGAGGATGAAAGCTATTTTTCTGTACACAAGCTACTTACATGGGCTTCATGGATGACATTGATCGACTATGAATAGGAAACTTTATTATAGAACTGTATAGAGGGAAAGTCACTGTTGCCAATAACATAACAGGTTGCCGTAATGTCCAATCTATTGAATCACCTGCGTTCAAAACAAGGGCCTTAAAGTGAAAACTGAAGTGCTGTATCAGAAGCTCTATAGACAGAAGCGATGAAATGCTGAAAGGCCTATGAAGCACAAATAAATACTCATACTCTATACTTCTCCATTCCTAAGTATTACGGGTTCTTTATTTTATAAAAATGTTATTGTAATTCTCATTTATTGTGTCTGTCGAGTTGCTAGCTAGACTAGCATAGTTTTTTTTCTTTTAAATGCTTACCAAATGAGCCATGAAACTGGGTAGATTTTCCCCCAGCGGCATCAGCCCTCCATCAAGCAGCCATTCATTAACAACACTGATGTGGCGTGATGCTGCAGCAGAAACAGACAGGAGGACAGAGGCAGACTCACTTAGCTCCTCTGGCAGCTGGGGAAACTCATAGATGTGCTCGCAGGTGTTGCGGCTGTTCGGTATGCAGAAGCCGAAATCAAAGTCGAAGTTCTTGAGAAGGCGGTCTCTGAAGTAGTGCCTCTCGATCATGCGAAAACTGTTGACTGGCCGGTCTCCCACGGTGAATTCCACACTGACTTGCCACAAACACAAAGAGGTTAAAGGTCTGTCTGCAGTGACGAAACTACCCATTAGTAAAGATGTACCAAATACAGGACTTTGGCATGCGGTGAGCCAAATCTGAGAGTTACGCGCATGACGTGAATTTAGGGCGATTATGGCAAAGCAATTTCTCTCACATGCAACAGAGCAGGAAGAGGGTGAAACAATACACAACTTCAACACATCTTTCCTTTCATGACGTATAAGTTCGTCGATAACCAAAATAATTGGCAGACTACTTTGATAGGGAAAAAAAATTATAGAAGTTAGTATTTAGTATTCAGCCAAATATGGATTCGGTGCATCCCTACATTAAAGGGAACATTTGGATGAAAAGGAAACCTAAATGCCCCAATTATAAATGACCCAGTAGCACTTGGCAGGAACATCTGAATCATGCCACAGTGCTGTTGGGCATAACGCAGCAGGCCCTGCCGGTCATTTGCACCATTAGAAAATAAAGAATGAGTCATCTTGAGTGTGGCAAGGGAAGGACACACCAGCACAAAGACATGCTGCTCAGGCTGCGTAGCATGCCCCAACACACTCACTCTGAGAATGAATCCAGATAAAAACAAATGACAGCCAAACCAAAGCAGGAGGAAATTGTGCTAATGTAACTCAGTGCTTGTCCCATCTGCAGGCTAGTCAGCACGCACAAGAGCTTCAGCGCCGACTGGGGGACAGGCACATCACTCATAGCAGCAATACTAGCCTGCCGACGCTCCTGGGAAGCTGGAAAACAGTATAAAGCAAACGCTGTCACTGAAAGACCCCAGCGCACTGCAGACTCACGTAGCGCCTACGGTGCGCAGTCTCAGGAAGGCAGCGGTGAACTGATAGCGAACAAAGCGCCCGGCGCTGGAGTCGCCGTCTCCATTCTCCTCATCCTCCTCTTCTGGATCTGGCAGAGTAACAGGAGAAAATTAATCACACACCGGAACTTCCCTACATCCTATTCACACTGCACCCCCTCCACATTCACAGCAGCCTTCTCACATGTACACGCCAACAAACACAAACACAGGCATGGAGGAAGAGAGGAGTACCGCAGTTGGGTGGTTTGGCAATCTCAAACAGCACAGTTCCCGTCTCCAGATCTCTGATCTTGAAACGTATGAAATCAATATTGAAGACGTTATCCTCAGGTTTACACAGGTAATCTGAAGGGAGACAGAGTAAGGTTAAAGTTCCGTGCTCATAGATAGGAGAGTTCATTTTTCTAGTCGTCATAAGCACTACTCATTCACACTTTTTGTGGTTCATTAATCCAGTAGCATCAACGGCTAAATTAATTCAAAGACGTCGGATATGTTATTCATACTAGAACCAATTAATTTACAAGATATATTTTAGTTGAATAATGGGCCACTGCTTACCTTACACGGATTATGTGCGGATAGAGACTAAAAATAAAAGTTGGTATAACACTCACCACGGAGATAAGACACGTTTGTTTGGTAGCTTTATTAGCTAATACTGCTAACAAACAGCCGTCTGTTTTTTTAGTTAAAAAAAAAAAAAAAGCATAAATCGGTAAACCCTATAATTGTGCGTACCCTGGTCATCAATATACTTTTGACACTTCCCAAATTCTATACATTAAACTTGGTCTCGGAAAAGAACGAGAGCATGAGTCCCCTCGCTCGATTGTCAAAGCCATCTGCAAGGAGCACGACAAAGAAGCTAACTTTTCCACGTACCCTAAATAACGTAATATAACCCTATCTCTAAATATCAGAACAACTTCAGACACCTCAGAACACCCCCCTCTCCCCTTACCGCGAGTGACAGCCCGTAGACCGAGAACTTCGTCAGGAGTGATGTCTCTCCCAAGCGCCCGTAGCTCGTCCTCCGTAACAGGCCGTCTATCCGGCTGGTTTCGCCGTGACTTGAGTCTCTTTAGAACCCCTCCACCAGACTTACGTTCCTTAGAAGGAGCCGCAGACCCAGGATCTGTTTCCGGACCATTAACAGGTTCGGTTCGGGGTTTGGGGCCACTCATGGTCTCCGTGTTTTGAGTAGCTCGTACACCCGATTTGAACAAGAGCGTCTGCTCAATTCAAGATGGCGTCTTGTCTCTATGGAGAAACTACGCCGAAAGGACTCGCTTGTCATTGGCGGTGAATGCACGATGGTTGTCATGACTACCGGTCCTTTTTTCCAGCTGTGTTTACTTTCCTAGAATCTCTCCTGATATTGTGTTAGAAATGGTGGGGGAAGGACTAGACTTGTGTCATGTCATTTGACCAAAAGTGTCCCCTTTTTATGGGCGCGACCCCACTGTCAGTCCAAGGCATGGTGGTGTGTACGAAAGAAACCACTTTTAATAATACGCGTAAAAAAGTAAAACATGGCCCCCCTAGAGCAGCATATCACTTGAGATGCGGTACCAACTCATCTAATCAGGATTAACCTTTTTCTGGTGTACCTATTTTGCTTTGTTCATTGAAGATCATGGTTAACCAAGCTCGTCGGGCAAGAGTTGCCAAGTTGGATCTCTGATATATGCCTAAAGCTTTCCAAACCTAACTCATTTTGAAATTGTTCAGCGTGTTTGATTTGCTTCTAACCGCGCGGACAATGTCAAGGTTAATAAAAAAATATATAGCCTAATATGTTTATTGATCGATAGCTTAATGATGATGTTTAATGATAGTTGACAGTAAGTTATTGGCGCCCATCTTCATCGATATTACTGGCATAGTATTAACATTCATGTGTGAAAACAAAATTACAGTGCCGAAGCTTGCTAAACTTCTGGAAATCTCTATCAGGAAAAGACGTGCTCTTTCAGAAAGATTTGTATCATTGTCAAGATTCAGTGTAAATCTTATATTGGTTTAAATGTGAATATCACTTTAATTATTAGAAAACGGACTATAAAACGCAACACGTTCTTAACAAAAGTATTATACTATTTAAAAAACAAAATAGTTGTATCCTAACTAAATACCAGACAAAGATCCCCAGAAGTCTTAGAAAGTTAGTGCACAAAATGTGACCCCTGTCCCAGCAACAAATATATTTTATAAATTTTATTTAAAAATATGTGTTAAGTGAGACTATCTTAACTCTTGATATAAAGCGGCAATTGACGTTGTCAGCACTGTTTGTGATTGACAGTGTTCGCCCCAGAAGCACGTTGGCACGTTAAGAAGCAAAACAAATATTACTGAACAATTTCGAAATTCGAAGTTGGAGAGATTTAATCACTAAATGGTTAGGTTGCTTTTGCTAACGTACACATGCCAACTTATTCCTTCACAGGGAGCTTCAGGACGTTGCGTTCAATCATTACGCCTTTGAACGGTAGCTATCTGAAATTATAATACGACTGCATGCTACGTAGCTAGCAAGTGTACACAGGATCACTGACTGAGAATCGAA
This sequence comes from Hiodon alosoides, assembly GCA_025775065.1. Classification (NCBI taxonomy): domain Eukaryota; kingdom Metazoa; phylum Chordata; class Actinopteri; order Hiodontiformes; family Hiodontidae; genus Hiodon; species Hiodon alosoides. The sequence continues at coordinate 4,325 of JAOYSI010008933.1, read as the reverse complement.
CCCTGTCTCTTCACCACCAAACCGGAAGCACAACCTCCGGTTGACAAGGCAGCCGATTAGCTCTAGTCACTGTATGCTGCAAACTCACTCAAGTTGGCCATTAGGCGTACCAATTCTTGTCCCTCCACTGAAATGAACACTCCTAAAAATAGCAAACAATATCATGGGCTTAGTTAGTAATGTAACACATTATTCCATGGTTTAGTTGTTTAAATAATTCCTCGCGTAATTATTTGATAAGTAGTTGCTCGGATTTAATGACGGTGGACCTATCTACTGCAGGCAAAGAAATCGAGGAAATAAAAACGGTTGTTAAATTCCGCATATTGGTTTTAACTATTCTGCTGCTAACTTCGAAACGAAAATTTGCAGTTTGAAGTTTAACATTATATAGGTGGCGCTACAATGACAATTCAAATGAAAAGGTGGAGGTGAGTTATCGTTAAAAAGATATTTCAGCATTTATTTAGTTATTACAGGAAATATTCTCCGTACATTTCAGCTTCTTCGGTTGGGCCCGCGCCCACACGGGTAACAGCTATTCGAGTCTGGTCGTTCAACGCATCTACACTACTGTCTACTTTCTCACATCAAGAATACCGCACTTTCACTCATGTTTATAACTCTTACGTTTCTGTTTTAATGGACCAGAGGATTCGGCTTAAACGTGTTCAGCAACTAAAATTATATTTTGGCTTTTTTGGAGGGTTGTAGCGTCGGTGGGTTTTTGAGCTGTAAGCAAGTACCGCAAAACACGTAGTTAGGTAAAAATAGCACATTTATTAAAAAGAAACAGCTGTAAATCACACTAGTCAGCGGTTCCCAATTTATATGCCTTTTAACGAGAGCAGAGGGCGTGTATATGTGTACGTGAGTCGGGGCTTTCTCATTGCAATCCGTTCTTTTTTTATTGAGGCAGGAGAGAATGGACGATTAGTTTCTCCTCAACGCGTCACCGATCAATCCCCAATTCAAAGGTAGAAGGGGAGAGAGGCAGGCACGCGCACATACACAAAACAAGTGACAAAATCAGTAATTCTATGGAAACCGTATAAAAAAAAATAAACACACACCAAATAAAAGACCACAACACAGAGGATGGCAAAGGATGTCTGCATATATTCAAAAATCAAGGCAATAAGGAGTCAAATCAAAAGTATACACAAATGACACAATTAAAAATTATAACACCAGGCAGTGCAAAAAAATAAAAAAAAAATAAACACATGAAATAAAAAATCGTAATAAAAACTGAACAGATCCTGAGGGAAAAATAATTAAAAAGTCCATACTTAATTATTAATATTATGAATCCTGTTTTGTTTAAATTACATACAAAAAAAGTAGACTAGCCCCATTGCTGAGCCGACAATCAGTGTACCCTCAAAGCTGTTCATCTGTACCTGACCATCATCACTTCTTCCATTGCTTCATCCTGGCTTTTTTTGCACTCGAAATATAACAAGTCCATCCCCTAACCTCTCTACACAAAGGCCACCTCATTAAACAAGCCAATATTTTTTTTAAACGCCAACACCAAAATTATAGCATTCAAAAACAGGGGGGAAAAAAACCAAAAATAAAAACCTCTTGGCACACTACAATAAGTGTGATTCTGTACCTTATATACACAAGCAATGTGTAGTTTAATTTGCCAGAACAAAAAAAACCTTTGGTGCCAATTTTTCAAAATTATTTTCAAACAATTAAAAAAGGTGCTTTGTTTAATTTATATGATTTAAATACATTTGCTCTACCCTACAAAGTTGGTACAAATCTCTCTCCCTCCATCTATTCTTCATCTGAATTACCTGGTAAGATGACTTCTGGAGTTAAAGGGGTTGTTTTACAGACCTGATGACTGTGACTAAACTGGTCAAGTTAATCTGGTCTGTTGGTGTAAACTTTAACAGTGTTTACGTTGAGGGAACATGTTGGACAGAAGACAAGCTCAATAGTGGAGAAGAGATTTGTCCCTGGTACTTAAGGGCTGCGTTCCTTTTATACACACACACACACACACACACACACACACACACACACACACACACACACACACACACACACACACACACACAATCTTGTGGCTCAAACAGAAGGATACACGCATCTCAAGGTTAGCAGCATAAAGACTGCCAACATAAATAAGTTGTAACTGAACTCGTCTTTTAAGGCAGATTGGGGGAAATGAAAGGGAGGGGGGTATGGAGATGTAGGTACAAGAACAAAGATCCATGCGGAACAGTAACTAAATGTTTAGAACAAATCGCAGGCAACCAGAGAAAGAGAACATAAAAAATATTTTTAAATGACATTTACACATGTACCTAAATTTAATCGAGAGTTCCCTCTAGCATGTTTTCTAGTACTCTCTAAAAGAAACATTCTTAAGGCTAGTTAAGAGAATGACAGCAGTCTAAACAGAATCTAAACCTTTTATCGATTCGCCATACTAGGTCCCCTTGCTGAGTTGCCCAGCAGGGTGTCGAGATTTAACTAGTCCAACTTGTATTGTTGTTTGACTTCACTGGTCATTTCATTGTCCAAGCCCAGTTATGAGTGTCTTCATACATAATGTGGGGGACTGGAGTGCCTACAGAAAAGTGAGCTCTCAGAAAAATAGAAATGAATATCTCAAAGTGGCCAATAACCACAAGCTTTGAGCAGCTATCAGAAAAGACCGGTATTTAAGTGGACCATCAACTCTTCAACCAACTTTGGGGGTATTTATAATTTTCAATACTACAGCACCAATAAGCTGAACTCTAAAATAGAACTTTCAAGAGTTCAAATATACCCTTCAAAATTGTAACAATACAAAGTATGTAAGCATTGCCCACAGCACTCTTACTTGAATCCTACAATAGGACTGCAGAGGCTAGCTGACACTTCAGAGAAACGCACACGTGTGCCATCACTACCCTGTTTCAGGGACTCTTGGAACAAAACAAAAAGGCAGTGGAGGCACCAAGCAGTCAATATCACCAAGACAAAGTTCTGAGTTCCCTCTCCTGTAATATCAGTTACCAGGTTCTTCTCATATTGTAGAAACTCCACTTTAAAACAAAGAAAAACCTGTTTCCCCACTGCCTCTTACAGAGGGTGTGGGCCAGTAATGTGGACCCACAATTGTTATGCAGGAAGAAAAATAAAACCCTAGAATTGTACTGAAGGAATAGAAATGACAAATGTTGGACATTTCCATCTAATCTAAGTGATAAAATTCACATAAAGCCCCCACCAATGTAAACCTGTCTGTGCCTCAGGTGAATTCTCTCCGCAAACAGACGAGAGAAACCATTATAGCAGGTCCTGCGATTTTCCTACATACTGTAAACCTGTCTGAAGAAAGTTGTAATACACATGTATAACATGGTGATAATACCGAAGTTCCAATTCCTTTCACAGGAAACACGCTGCATATTTTTCACCAAATACAAAATCTTGAAACCCCATAAAATCCCTTGGGGTAAGTAGTAGTAGAGAGAGAGAAAAGCAAGCATGTGTTGATCTGCTGTCTCAGCATTAACCTAGAATGGCGTAACAATTCCCTGCCATGAGCCAACTTAGTGACAGAGCAAGCCATTTAAAAGGTCCGAAATGCCAAAGATGTGCCAGAAAAGGTGTGAGGACTGAATCACGTCTGCTATTCTGGCATCTAGTTTTTAGAAAAAAGTTTTTTTTTTTTCGGTCTTCTAACCAGCTGTGGAAGAGTTTTATATCGGCAATGTTATGACAAGATTTATCAGACAGGCATGTAGGACAAACCAAATATTTTAAAACAAAGTTAAAAAACCAAAATAAAAAAGAAGCAAATTAATTTTAAAAGACTGAAAGTGATGGCACGTTTTCAGCAGTCCCACCAGTCAGCCGCATTTCTCTGTGTTGACCCTTCTTATTAAAGTAAAAGTTACACAGGACTACTCCCATAAACGGTTTGCCTCGCTCCGCTCTTGAATTCCCCCTACATACAAAAGCAGACCAACCAAAAGAAACACGCACAAGTTTAAAAAAAATAAAATAAAAAAAGGGTAGCCAATTAAAAGCAAGCGCCCCAGTTTAGCCTATCCATTTCCAGCAAGACCTGATGATGATCATTAATAGAAATCCATAATTACTGACTACTGTGTGTGTATGTTAGCTGGATTGTGCGTTCCTATTCCTGTGGCGGTGTGCTTGGTGGAGTTATGGCTAAGAGTGAGACACAGCCACCAATCCAAACTCAAATGCATCAAATGCCATCATCTCGGTCTCACACCGCAGGGTCGGGGGGGGGGGGGGGGGGGGGGGGGGCGCCCCGGGGGCGCGGGGGGGGGGGGGGGGGG
>JAOYSI010008932.1:0-11229 GCA_025775065.1 Hiodon alosoides | reverse complement strand
CAGAGTCTGTTACGAATTTAAAGTGGTAACAACAGAGTCTGTAACGAAGTTAAAGCTGCCCAATGTTATATGCACAAACACTCCAGCAGTGACTGATTAAAAACGAATACTGGAAATTTTTATCTCATCTTTTAACTTCAATTAATTCAACTCCTGAAACGTAGCACTACATTCTTCAGACTGAGTGAATACGAAAGGCAAGAACAGAAACTTCACATAACAGATTTCAGTGATCAGAAGTACTTTGCTTCACCCAGTAGACAGAAGTATCAGATCCGTGACATTTTAAATTTCTCATAATAAGACTTAATTTAAAGACTATGTCTTGGGCACGTTTAACATGGGTGTATCCTAAGAGAAACACATGTCTCACTCACTGTAATTATCATCCGCTTTTGAAAAAACGGGTCTTAAATGGGATGACATTCCCGAGATATAATTAACTAAAATATTGAACCAGGGATAACCATATGATTACGAACATTTGAAGCGTTTGCCCCCCCACATGCAAATTATCAGGAAAAGGACTCACCACCTTCAAAATTGACAGCATTTTGGAAACATCTGAAAACTACACTGCAATTCTTCAAGTCAAATCAAATTGAAACCATTTAATATCGAGGAAGTTTTCACCTCCATAACAAAAGTTTATGTGCTACATATGAAAAGAAAATATGTACACAGGTAGTAGAAATAAAAAATAACAAAAGATGAGCAAAAAAGGAGAGAAACCTAATTGCACACTGCTACATACACTGCTATGGAGGCAGTTAGTTTTGAGTGCCAAATTTGTTAGTGTTTGTTTTCAGTGCTTATTTAGCCCCTGCTCTTCAGCAGTCCACGTGCCATGTTCCTTTTCTTTAATTGCAGTTCCTCTTTACCTCATCAAGCACTGAAGTATTCTACCACCAACCGATTTACATCTTCGGCTCTGCAGGGGAGGGGCTAAGGAAGAAAACGTACAAGTTCACAAACTCCGAAATGCACGAAGGGGTTAAGAACATTTTCACATTAATTGCACCGGGCGTGCAATTTAATTGCCCCACAGCTTATAGTTAATTACACGACCAAGACATACCCCAAAATGAATGCATATGCGTATATGAATATGAATTTACGAAATTGTGTGTGTTTTTAGGATCAGTAGTCGTACGATAGATTTTTGGCTATATACATAACGTCTTCCAATCATCGGCAATGAGTTTTAAATCACTCAGTGATTTCAATAACACGTATTCAAAAGGCACTGCTGTGAGAACAGCCCCCCTCCCTTTCTTCTCCCTCTCTCGCGCTCGCTCGTTCTCCCCCTCCCTTCCTTCTCTCTCTCTCGCGCTCGCTCGCTCTCCCCAGTGAAAGCAGTAGTCGCTGACGTGTTACTATAGTGTTGTTCAGCGGACTGAGGCTTGTTTACAGTTAGTCGGAAACTCAATCCCGCCGATGTGGTGGTGGTAGTAGTAAAATGTGTATGTCTTTTGCATTTAACCCAATTTAGAAACCCCATGTGTGTTGCAAAATTATAACGAAAATACGTTCGAACTTGAGGAAACGCCAAATTTAATAACAACTTATTCTGTCATATATATTGCAAAATTGACCGAATGTGCGCGGTTAATGCATATAGTTTACTCTATTATGTATACCGTGATTACTTTTAAGGAAGCATTAACAAATATTTTATAGGTGTATTCTTCATGAATAACACTGCTTAAATGTGTGAAATATTTCAGGGTGTCGGGGTCTTTACGCCTATATTTACAAGACCTTGTCTTCGTTTGTTTTATTCATACGAGAATTAACGATGACCGCTTCGTGTGATTTATTTATGATACTCTCCATATATTTTTCATCTGTTCAACAGAAATTATTTAAAGTGCTTTCGACAATCTATAGCACAATACCGAGTCTTAAACACTTCATAATACTCGGATTTAAAGGATTAAATTCGTTTTGGTAACGATATCGCAACGACTACGACGCAAGCTGCCCGTGGGTCTCGTGTCAAGCGTGCAGTTTAACACAATAAATAACCAGATATTACACACATGCAAGATGGTATCATGAAGACTGCCGCTTACCTCAATGTTCACGTTTGTGTATTCGGACTTGTTTTCCTGGGTGTGTGTTCGACTGAATGTGTCAAAACTGGAGTACGGTTGACTTCATCCGAACTGGTGCGTGACCTTTTATTTTGAGACGGAGACGAAGACTCTGATGCGAGAAATAAAGCATTTATGTTAGCTACAGGAAGAAATTCGCACAACTCTTAGTGACAATTATTTCGCTTGTGTTGGTGTCAAAGCCTCAGTGTTTACACGCTACCGAAAAAACATTTGCATACCGTAGTTTGCAAATAATAACAATAATAATAAATAATAATAATAATAATAAAGTAGAACGTTGTCCCGAGTACGCTCAACGTTGACTAAAACCAAGGCTACTAATTTACACTCAATGGATGAAAAAGTTGCTATGCACGATTCACTGTTTTATGTCAACTAGTAAGCAACTTCCATAAATTAATCGTTTCTCTGGGTTTTCTGGTAATACACAAAACAAAATTAATTTGCTAAAAAAACAAAACATTAAGCCTCAGTTAACAAATGACCAAATGTCTGTTAGGACCAACGACGCTCCAATAGTAAATGAGTAGTAAGCACGTACTATTTTCTAAGTAAAAACTTCAGCACTGAATACTGGCCGTTACACTGTAATTATTTGCGCTCAAGCGAATTTCAAATTGATATTCTACCATGACTCGCTGGTCTTTTCCTCTGTCCCGTGAATTGGTTCCTGTTATCCGCCTGACTTTCTGACTTCTCGGTCTTCTCATCGGAAAACCTGTCCTCGGCGCTGTCCTGACAGGAACGCACCACCAGACAATTATGGTTTCCATTAAGATCCACATTGTTATTTCCAGTAGAGAGAATGCCTTTCGATGCCCAGGGCGGTACCTTGTAAAAATTAGGTACATCTTTGCCATCCACGGATTGCCATTCGTATCTCCCGTGAGGGAGCGGCTTGTGACTTGGAAAATCGAAATTCCATCTCGCAGACGCTGCCTCCTCCATCTCTTGCAAATGTCTCTTTAAATCCCTTCTTAACTCTTCGTGATCCACCGGCCCGAAAAGATTTCTGCACGCTGAAGGCTTGGGATGATCCGACTGCCCAGCATCCATTCTTTCCAAAGTCGGGCTCCCATTTGAAAGACGAACATTTGACATTTTCCGCTAATGAAAAAAACCCAAACACGTATTTAAAAACACGTATTTCCCCCCGTTCTAAACTCGACCCAAAGCTGGCGTAATACGACTGTTTAACACAAACGCAGGCATACCGTGCAAAAAAACTCAATTGTAAAATAACGGCCAATATGCCAGTGCGAGTAAAAGTAATCTCCACAGATCATCAAAACAAAGTGCAGTTGCAAAACCACCCTGTCAGTTTCGTCTTGAAGTGAAAGAAGAAGCTACAGACAAGAACCCAATATGGCGATCGAAGAGGCAGACCGACGAAAAAATGATTGACACCGAAAGCTATTTAAACAGGGAAGGAGATTCATTGGTTAAAGGAAATGGACCCGCCCACGGTTAAGGTGAATTTGTACATTTCTACCCACAAGACACATACATTTTTTGTCACAAAGTTAACACGATCCCGAGGTCGATCTCTTCGTATTAATAGAGCTTTCCCTTTCTACAAATTACAAATACGAAATAGAAAAGACTATATATTTACAAAGAAGCATAAACCAATCAGCGTACTGAGCGTAGGCAAGCAAAAGCAATGATGCATATGTCTTAGAAAACGATAGTGTTCTTTAACCGAATATAATTTTAAATGATATTCTTGTCTGTTTTTTTATTATTATTATATGCTAGTTTAAAATTGTATTTTGTTTGGTTATCATCTACAATTGTTGAAACGTTTTGCTTACGCAATTAACCAGAATTCCACCTTAATTTGTTTTCTTACTTAAAATAAGGCCTGCTTATGTAGCGACCTTGCTATGATCTGAAGAGTTTTGTTTATGTATAAGCGAGTCATCGCTCTCATAGATGAACCGAGCGAAGATGGTAGTAGGGGAGAGTTAACAACACAAACTCGCAGTGCCGTTGTAGTCTGAACCCCAAAAATGACGCTACTAGTTAACCGAAACTAGGCGCCAAAACTGTTAATAATAAAAACGCGTTTATTTTCAATTATTATTCTTAATCTTCATCAAAACGAACTATGCTCAAACCGACCATTCTCAAGAATATTCTATAGTAGTGTGTTCCTGTAGCTCTCAAAATATGCTTTTTGAAAATCTTTTTTTGAAAAAGAAAATCTTTTTGATAACATTTCTGGGCCACATGAATGTTAAGATTATTGTTAAAATGCACAAAGTGTCTGCAGGAGTGGGGTGGGTAACATGTAAAAATGCAAGAAATAAAATAAAAGTACAAACATTTCGAATAATATTTGACATTTACAAATTATTATTAAAATGCTCGTGCTAAGGCTAAATATTTATATTTTAACATCTTCCAACTGACAAATTTTGCAGTGAATGCTTTCACGACTAATTTGAAACTGCATAAGGTCACTTTTTATATAATATGACATATGAGATGTGTTCCTCGACTAAATTAATTTTTTCAATAATACAGTATCATTATTATCTGTCTTACCGGTGAGCAAAAGGTTTTGTTCAGTGTTGTTAGTAGACTAGATCCATGCAGTATACACAATTCATAATTGGTATTCTCACACTCAGCAAACCAGTTCACTAGAGAATTGCAGAGATGAAGAATTCTGTAAGGTTGATTTCGCTAAAGAATCTCCCAGTATCTAAACTTAAAAATTGTTTGGCAAAATTAAACAAACTGCAAACATCTTCTTCATCCTGGTCAGGCTCTCTTGTCAATGAAAAGGACAGACCTTTTTTCCCCACACGCCCATACTTTTGACAGTTTCACGAATAGGCCTATTGGTTATTAATAATGCATTTACTGTAAAATCAAACTCAATTCAAATTTTGAAATGGTTCAACATGCCCATTACATGAAATTCGAATGAGTTGTATTCCTCCGTTAATTATTTGAATTATTAATTTTGTTTGCGATATCAAATTAAGGGTTCTTAATTCTTTCAAAATCAGTGGTTACAAATATTATAAATTCAGTCTTTATACAGAGATAAAACCTGCCTTTGTTGTGGCATACATTTTGATTAATGAAATTTCAGGGGTATTTCTCAAGATTTAATCATTTTATCAGAGGATCAAAAACACAACCTAACGCTGCACATAACGTACATAATAGACTTATTTTATCTTACCTGATCGAGTAACTTTTTTTTCCAGTTAAATTGCTTTTGAGCCAATATAGTTTTTCAAATGCTAATATAATGCTTTTAGGCCCCAGTATTTAATTTACCATTCAAACTGTGAGCCAGTGGCTTGTAACTCTCTTCCTGAAGAGCCAGAGTACCTGCACATTTTTGTTCCACCTCGTCTCCTTATTATGTAACTTAATCGAACCCGGGTACGAAATGATCTCAGAGGTTAAATCGGACACTAATTGAGAGGTTTGAAAATGCACAGAGACCGTGGCTCTGGAGGACCAGGGTTGCCGACCCCTGCTGCAGGCTCATAAAGAAAGCTGTCACTGACATCTGCTGGTGGAAGTGGCAACCAAATTCGGATTCTTGGGCAGAAATAATAGACATGAGGTCAATTTCGCAGCCGCCAGTCTACCTAACTTGCGAGTGTCTGGACAGTGGGAGGAAAACAGAACATCTGGAGAAAACCAACAGGGAGCAAACGCAGGGAGAACTTGCAAACCCAACACAGACACTGATCTGAGCTGGACTCAAACCCAACAGCCTGGCACACCATGACGCCAATGCTAACCGCTGAGCCACCACGCCGGCCCAAAACATATATTTTAAAATATAAATGGAGACATCTGCATTGCATAAGTGTTCAACCTATTTGATATTATGCAGTTGTGATATAGCTGCCTAAATACAGTAATGCTCCATGCTCACTTAGGTAGCAAATTTCAAGCTTTCAAAACAACTCTGAGATAGTGGCAGAAAGACAAAACTAAATATAGCTGTGATACGGAAAACGAGGCCAGAGGTTTTGATGTCGGACGAGACTAACTTAGCACAAAGTCAACAGAGAGAACCACCATTCCTACTGTCACGCGTGGTGGAGGAAACATCCTGTCAAGGACCTCCTCCGCAGGGACTGAGAATGTTGTCAGGATCGAGAGGAAAACCAAGAGGGCTATGTCTAAGGGGAAAACTGGCTAAAAAAATAACAAAAAACGTCTCCTTTCGGCAGCACCAAAGAGCAAGGCCGGCGCTACCTAGGAGTGTCTTAAAAACACCAAGGGGAATTTCCTTTAGAGGTTCACCGGGTGAAACCCAAAAGGTGCATCACTCCTCCTGATAGAAGTTTTATCCTCTCAGATCATTACAGTCTAAAATGTAAAGACATGGCTGTAGCCTGCCAAAAACATTAACAAATATGCCACTCGCATACGCTGAAAGCTTTTAATCGCCTCCCAAACACGGGAGAAGTTTGTGCATAGGTGTGTATGAGACAGATTTGGAGGAGAAGCGACCTGAACTCACCCTCTGGAATTGTAGGCATGAGCACAGGCTTCTGCGGCAGCTCACTGTGATTGGTAGCCTGGTCCGGTGTCTTTTCAGAGGGCTGTGCCTACGCCAGAATATCTAGTGTTCTGGCTCAACCAAAGAGAGGAAGGAAGGCGAACCGCTGGGGATCGGCAATCCCCCTAGGTTAACGTTAGCGAGGGAAAAACTCCAACGTCTGCCCGAAGTCCCCTCGGTTCGTTGCTTGTGGAGCCAGTTTCCTGCACAATTGTGACGCTAAAAATATCCTGCTGCACAAATCCCGTTGCAACTCTGTAGGACTTAAAAAAGAGAACACAAAAAGTAAAGAGACATATCTGCAGTAAGTTTTCAATGTTATGTTTAAGTTACTCATTCAGCGGCATATCAGAGAAGACTTAATCGATCTGCCCTGATGGCGCCTGCAATCCATTTGTTTAAATAACATGGTTCCCCGTAACTTCTAAAAAAAAAACCCTAAAGACTCGCCTTAATATTCCGCTGCATTTTGAAACATAGATTGAACGAAATTCCTTATGAAAACGTGTATGTCCAGACACGGTGTCTAGTCTTGATGCTGATTGAGAACCACGGCGGTCGTCCATGGTCTACGGAGAAATAAATATAGTTCGTGGTTGGGGGAAATGATCCTTACACACAGCCTCCTGCGCTTGTTTCGCTCGGTAGTAACTGGGCCCCCAACTAAGGCAGTGACAGTGTGCACACGTTGTGCCTAGTGGCGTTCCAGACACAAAACAGTCCAAAGATGGTCAATAAACTGAAGACGTGTATGTTGTCCACGCTGAGGACGAAACCGCAGAACACCTTCTGCAAAACATCCACTTGAACTGCAAGACGCCGGGGTACGTGTGTTTTACGATCCTCTTTTTTGTTTATCAAAGACAGAAGTTTACTACTACGAATAAAGACGAATCTGAGATTTAGAAGGCCATAAATATTTATAACATATTTATTATTATCGTTTGTTATAAATATAATTTACGATGCCTTAATACACCATGGTAGTCGCCATATTTAACAGCGTCGTGAAGTGGGCGTTTCATTTTCGTGTTATAAAATGGTAAAATAGCGCCATCTGCTGTAATACTTACGCTAAACAATTAGATGCGTGCGCATGAGCAGGATTGCCTTAACATTTTTGAAGCTTTCTTGTTTCTTATTATATTTTGCAATGTTAGAGCAATACACTCTGTACTACAACCAGGTTGTTACTATATCCCTATGAGATTGTAAAATGTCTACTTTTTGTTTAAAGATTTTTTTTAATTATATATTTAAACGGGAGAGGTAGAATTGAAGGTATATCAACGGTCAGGCATGGTAGAACTATACCAGTGGTCAAGTTCTAGCGTCGTGGTTTGGGGATGCTTTTCCGCATTAGGACCGAATGCCTCGCCATCATTTAGGTAACCAATAATTCTGCACTGTATCAGAGAATTCTACTGGAGAAGGTCAGACCGTCCATCCGTGAACTGTGAAATCCGTGAACATCCGTGTCAAAAATATGTCAGGTTTGGAAAAATATTAGTTTTGGTACTCTTAAGTTCACACATACAATGACGTTTAGACATGTTCAGTTTATGGTTTATTATTAACAACAGGAAACGGCTGAATTCTAAATGGTTTATTTTAAAAGCCATTAATTTCAAATCTTTCAATTGTTTAAATGACTAACATTCATCAAACATCTACAATATTGTTATGAACCCACAATTAGGACGAACGACACCGTCTTGGTCAGACTGTGTCCCAGTTCCTCACCTTGGCCTTGCTATAATACCACTGCAGGAAATCCCAAAATTGTAATTAAAAAAAATTACAAAATAGAAAAGTTAAGGACCAATCCTATCGCTGCCACCCTACACAACACTTAAAAAGGATGTAAAGTATGCAAGGAATCAAAACTGATTTGTTCAATTAAATAAAGTGCAAGAATTCAATATAGTTTATTTAGCGCTGTTTGTGTGTGCCGACTGCTATAAATTCAACAGAACAGAGGAGTAAGATAACAGTACCCCGCGGTGTCCTGAGCTATACAAATAGAGGAAGACAAAATATTCCCTGATACGTCTTTAAAATCCCTTGTCAGTTGAAACAAAAACAAAACTATATGCATACTACTGGGGGAATGGTAATAATATTAAATTAATTAATGAAGCCAATTATGGCTGCTAGTATATGGGGGGTGGGTGGGGGTTACCGTGATGCATTGTGGACGCGACCATGTGTTTGTCCAACATTAACTTGCACAGATCCAGTGGGTAAAAAAGTGGATGTGGTAACCTTATTAGAATTTAAAACTTTTTTTTTTTTTTTTAAATTAACACATAAGGTTGTGGGTAAGAAAGCCCTGAGCCCATGTAGCAAAAGTAATTTTTTTTAAAAAGGGATTAAAATTTACAGATAAAAGAAATAAACAAGAAACCGCCCTTCAATAACCTAACGGCTGAAGTTTGACACGCAGACGTAGCGACGTTGGTGCTGGTGAGGAACGGAGTATGTAGCCTCTGTTTCTCAGCTCGGCAAGCCCATGTGCTAATCGTGTAGGCACAAACAGTGTTGAATTCCGCCTAGTGCTGTGTGTCAGGTATGTCAGTGTGGAGTTTCCATGGAGACCTCTGGCATGTCGAAGCTGAACCCTCTGCCTAGGGAATTCTCCAGAGATCAATAGGGGCAGCCCCAAGCAAATTCTAGACGAAACACAACCCTACTGAACAGTCTCTTTCTCAGGTTTGTGATTGACAACTTGGTGCAGTAAGCAAGAGTAAGGTAGGGTTTTTTTTTTTTTTAAGTAACAAAACCTGAACCACACTGAGACCATTCTGGCTGTGCCGTGACAAGCTGTAATTTGATCTGCCACGTTGTTGATGGAATCGGACACCTGGTCCTCCCCTGGCCGCATCCAGATGTGTGCTCTCTGGGAGATAGAATCGGACACCTGGTCCTCCCCTGGCAGCACCCAGATGTGTGCTCTATGGAGAGGTGCCTTCCACCTCAACGGCCTAATCTGTGCAACTACTTGCAGCCCGAGATTTTAATTAATTATTGGTTAATTATACGAGACGTTCATTTCCAGGGTTTCACAGAAACGTTGAAAACCCAAGATGCCAGCACTCCAAGTATCATCACACTTTTAACGATCGCTCTTTCACTTTGAAAATCTGCACGCAAGCGACACCCGTGAACTACGGGGTCAAATCGGGAATAGAGAGGAATTACACCTGCTCCCTGCTCCGTGAGGGGGATCAATTTCCAGCGAGCCATTTATTAAAACCGAAAAGAAAGATAAGGAGAACCAAAAGCAGGACCAAAGCCCCGAGGGCTGACCGGGGTTCTGATTATCTCAGCCGGGCCTGCTCATTGACCATCAACGCCATCTTCTGGTCCTAGTTCAGCTTTGGAACTACGGCAGGGACATTCCCGTGCAATACGATTTTCCCCCCCACCAGCTTTTTTTAACCGTCCTATTTACATTACAGTTTCATTCTGAAAATTGAACATTTGTTTCATACACATATAGTTCATAGTGGGTAAAAAAAAAATGTGATCCAGCTCAATCACAACAGTCACAGAAACATTCTGTAGTATTTGTGTATATAAAATGTGGCCAACTACTGAAAACTCTTGAACTTTTACAAAAAAGAAAACGGTAACAGGCCGCATTTCCAGTAGTACCTTTATAAAGAGTGGCATGCTTTAAGGTGTAGTGGTTTAATCTCTTCAGCGTCGAAAATAGCTGCTTAGCAGGTTCTTACAATCTCACGGAAGGATTTAATAGGGATCAGGAAGCCACTGGCTGAAAGGGTTCGCAGTGTTCCAGAAAGGAAGGCTGGTGATATTATTGGCAGTGTTGGAGGAAAAGCGTGTTCACCACTGTGTCACCACTGCAGCTGGGGGAAAAGCATGTTCACCACTGCAGCGGGGGGGAAAGCATGTTCACCGCTGCAGCGGAGGGGAAAGCATGTTCACCACTGTGTCACCACTGCAGCGGAGGGGAAAGCATGTTCACCACTGTGTCACCACTGCAGCGGGGGGGAAAGCATGTTCACCACTGTGTCACCACTGCAGCTGGGGGGGAAAGCATGTTCACTACTGTGTCACCACTGCAGCTGGGGGGGAAAGCATGTTCACCACTGTGTCACCACTGCAGCTGGGGGGAAAGCATGTTCACCACTGCGTCTGATGTTTTGTAGATAGTCACCTGGATATCTTGTTGTTTATTCTTTCTTTTATGAATAAAGTTCACTTTAAAGAACTGTATGGCAGGCTCCTCAGACCAGAGCCCATCGCAGAAAAGTTTCCACTGTCCAAAATCAAACTCAAAGAGAAGGCAGAGTGGTAAGTCCTGTGTGTCCATCAGAGAGCCACTTGGACAGAGGAACCAAACCGTTAGACGTCTTAGCTGCAGAAGGCCTCCATTCGTGCTCCAGGGTAACAATATGTGTGTTTATAAAGGGAATCTCTGACTTACCCACGCTGTAATTACCATAATCATTGCCATGTGTACTTTGCCATGGAGACCCAAAACGTTCTGGGACAGTGCACAAGGGGCCGGGGCGGCGGGGGGGGGGGGGGGGGGGGGGG
>JAOYSI010008929.1:0-11230 GCA_025775065.1 Hiodon alosoides | reverse complement strand
TAGGTCTCAGAAGAGAGGAGGTTTGGCCTAGGTCTCAGAAGAGAGGAGGTTTGGCCTAGGTCTCAGAAGAGAGGAGGATTGGCCTAGGTCTCAGAAGAGAGGAGGATTGGCCTAGGTCTCAGAAGAGAGGAGGATTGGCCTAGGTCTCAGAAGAGAGGAGGTTTGGCCTGTGTCTCAGAAGAGAGGAGGATTGGCCTGTGTCTCAGAAGAGAGGAGGATTGGCCTGTGTCTCAGAAGAGAGGAGGTTTGGCCTGGGTCTCAGTACAGTAGTGAGGCCTTGTTCTAGGAGAAGCAGAGGTGTGGCCTGGGTTCTCAGAGATTTAGTTCATGGAGATGTACTGTGTCTCATGGAAGAGAAATGCTTTCACTTAATTTGCAACTGGTTCCAGATACATGAATACATTTATGTTTGTTTGTATCTAGCTGTGAAAATTGTTTTAAAGACCAATGGACCCCTCTGGTCAAGAAGGAACTTTTGTTGACTTCCTCTTACAGACCTTTTAATTGTCCTCAAATCTAGAAGTGAGCTTCCTTTCACATTAAAATTATTTTTAAGGATGTTTTTGGTGCAACTGATATTTTATTTTACATTTAAACAAGTCCACCTGCAATACCTTCAGTTCCAACTTACTATCACCCTCAGGTGGATATAAATAACCGTAATGACAACACAAATGCAGCTTAATTGCGGTCTGGGAGGGCAGAGGTTGAAAGCTGGTTCTGATTGTAATGTTTACATCCCGTACTTCTCCTACTCCAGTCTGATTTCAATTTGATTGGAATATTCAAAGTAAATGGACAGATAATAGCTATTCTAACCCTGTGTGGGGAAATATTTGACTTCCTGTCAAATGAAATACAGCCTTTTATTCTGAGACTGTCCTTTTTTGGCAGCGCAGTGATTTTTCAAGAAAGTAAGATGGACTGAGCTTTTATTACCATGGAGATTGGCCATGTTTAGGGCTTTTACCACCATTCTTACAGCACTCAATCACTCCGTCTGATGGACTCGCATTCATTACGGCGCAGCTGCATTAAGGACAATTTTAAAGCAATCAGTTTCATTAGATTGATAAACCTGCCAATACTCCGCTACTCAACATGGGATGATCAGTACATTTCACATCTCCCTCTTATTTTATCTGTCAATTGTTTATTTATTCAAAAGTACAATTTCTGAAAGCAAATTTGGGAGATACATTTTCAGACGAGACATATCCCATGAACTTTGGATTTTGCTATCAGCATGATGATATTGGCTGCTCATGGCATCCCCCCTCCATCTCCTCACTAATCATTCTTCATTATGTCTAGTTGGAAGAGTAAGAACCTCAACCTAATAGTCATGTGCGATCTCTCATGTGTATTTGTATGACATTGTTAAAGTATAGCCATCAAGTATATGTGAGGAACAGCTTTTCCATTACATTTCCATATCAGCATTCTGTGTAGAAGAGCAGAAATCACTTTTTTGCAAACAAGACTCTTTCCTTTTATGGCAATTAGCCACTCACTGGACTTTTTTGCTCAAACCCACCAGTGTGCGATGCCCACTCTGTACTGAACTGATAATAGTAATAGTAATAGTAACTTGTAATAGCCAAACTCCAAAGAGCATGATTCCTTATCATTTCAAATAAGAGCTCTAATTTGAAATGATACCCAACTTGACATTTGAAGATAATTTTGGTTGTGAAATGTGCTGTGAAATTGAATGCACAGATTGAATCCGTTTGATGTCAGACACTGATGTGCAACAGCTGGGTTTGAACTTTGAAGTGTGGAAAATTCCAGGTTTAACATGTTTATACACTCAGAATAATAGTTCTAGCTTTCTACACAAGGTAGTTTCAGATAAAACGTACTCAAACACTGGAACTGTGAAAGGTCACAACTGTGTCATTGCCAATGTCCAAGGGAGCCAATCGACAAAACAAGGGTGGAGGCTAAATGCCGTCTCATTTAGACATTTGCAGTATATATAAAAAATTTTTTTTGTAATTTGTTGTTAGCTATTATATTTAATCTAACTTGCATTTGCTTTGATGTCTAATTCAAAACAGCTTAATCCACAGGGTCAGGCTCCTCCTGGGTTTGTATCCAGCTCGGTTTGCTGCCTGTGTGGAGTTAGGAATATTTCCCCGTGTTGGCGTGGGTTTCCTCTGGATGCTCCGATTTCCTCCCACTGTCCAAAAACTTATGGGTTAGGTGGATTGGTGTCTGCAAAACTGGTGTTGGTGATTGTCTGGGTGGCTGTGTGTCCCCATCCCTACGATGGACTAGCATCCTGTACTAGGCATTCCCTGTCTGCCGGGTTTGGCTCCGACACCCCTGCAAACCTAAATTAGTTAGCGGGCTAGAAAATGGATGGATATATTGGAAACTTACTGACCCATGTCAAGGCATCTGACATCATGACACATTACTACACATTACGAAAATGACATCATCTCACTGAGGACCACTGAGGTCATTGAGGTCATTGAGGTCATTGTACTCTGATTGCTTTTATTTTAATAGGAATATGCTTTAAGCATTAATTTCAGGGAAAGAAAATCACAACTCTCTCCAATTAAAACACAACAGGGAACCATTCTTAAAATAAATTAAAAACTTAGTTGATTACCCATCTAATTTTCTCTTGGGCTTATTCTACACTGTAGCACCATGTTTGTGACAATAAAAGATAAAAAAAAAAAACATTAACATTTATTCCCCACAGAACTCTGTAAGCCCAAATAAATGATGGAGGTTAAGCTCATGATTTAAATGTACAGATTTTTTAGGCTGCTTATCAAACTTGATGTTAATTGAGGTTCAGGTCTTTTATTGCAGTGGGCATTAATGTCACTCATCCCTTCTCAAGGTTTGCTCCTCCTTGGGCTTACCTGCGTAGTGCAGAGTTGGATGTGAGCCTAAGTGAAGGCTGATGTTGTTTTGGAACTGCCTGGCATGAAACCGAACACATAATTTAAACAGTCAGTTGTTACGGAGCATTTTGAAAATGGCTTAATATTGAAATATAACATCAATTGATGATAAATAATTAGATATTCAGCCAATGCTACAGTAGTGATACGGCACTGAGGCTGGTGGTGGGAATTAAATAAGTGGAGCAGGCCTTAAAAGTACAGCCCCTTCCGGCAATCAGGGATTTTATTGGGAGCTTTCAATCCCTGCTCAACGCCATGGTTCATAAGTATGTCCCAAGATCTATAAACGAGTACCATGCCTTCTTTTATGCTATACACCTTACTTAGACATAATTACTGTTTCTAACAGAAATGTCCTTCAATTGAAAAATGGTCAAAACCTTCAAATGGTCATTTTAGGTCGTTTTATTGACAAGCAGCTGTGATATTTATTGTTGAAACCAACAGCAGTGATGTGGCCATCACAGTGCCTAAGATGCCACTTCTTTGGTAGTTAGTGTCCTTCAGTTCAGTTCTGGTCCTAATCACTAACATTTCATTGATCTCAACATGGCTAATATAGCTAATCACTAAGCAGCTACTAAACTATGTTTTTAGTAAAACATATTCTTCACTGAACTTTTCAGGACTACATACATGTAAAACTATCAGGGGTACTCAGTAAAAATAGCACTAACTTGAGACAATGCGTACAGCTAACAGCTAGAGAAACCACAGTCTATCAGTGCAGATTGGGAGCATTAATAACACTTAGCAGTACAGTTTGGGCGCCATTGGATAGATTTAATAGTTAAAAGTTAGTACGGTACAGTGTCCATGTGTTGGAAGTAATGTAGCATATAATTTTCTATCGATACGGATAGATATAGGGCCTGAAAGAAAACCAACCATTCCCTAACTGCAGGTCATATAAAAAAAATTAGAAAGAAATGAAATTGATGAAATACCATGAACGAGCCCTTGTCTGTGTGAATTATTTTCAACAGTCCAGAAAACCTGCCTGCATCTCTTATATCATCGACAGGGCTTGGGAATCAGAGACTTGGCTTCTCATAAAAAATATAAATATGTCAATATTATTAATCGGACACCAAGATATATATATGTTCCAGATTAGTCTTTCTTTGGTTATTTATATCACAAAGGATGCGGGTAACTCAGCATTATGCAATGTGGTAGTCTTTCCTGTTAACGCTATAACGTCCCTCAAAACAAATAACTCAACTGGGTATTTGGCTAGCTAGTTTGTTGATCTAACGCTTACAGCAGTCTGTTATTGATCGTTAGGTGAATAAAAAAACAAAACAAAGAAAGGCATGACTACAGTAGTGCTTACCATGCAGTTGATGTTTATTCCTAGTTATTTATTTTATGTATTCAACTGTCAGCAAAAAAAAACTTAAGAATTCATTCAGGTTTTGGAAATAGCCCACACTCCAAACTCTCTGTGTACCTGGAATCAAAGCACTTCCAGCTTCTTTCCTGGTAGCTTGCAAACAAATACACAACACAATAAAGCAGTTTTACAACTCAGCTTTTTCGGTTTGACAAGCAGCATAAGCAAGATTTATGTGAGAGTATTGGGAAACACTCAATTTCAAGAAGGGTTTACAGTCATTTAAAAACATTTTAAAAGATCCACCTTCAACACTTTACCAGGCAGAGAGAGCTCTGAAATGACCCTTTCAACGCTAATTAAGGAGTGTAACAAGGATAAGATAAACTAGGCTTTCGGCTGGAGAGCTGAATCCCAGTCTGCTGCCACTCTGCAACATCCAGTAGGAGGCGCTGAGGAGACACAACTGGCCATCCTGAGCTGCCCCTACATCTGTCGCCAGCACACAGGGATCAGCTGGCTGAGAAAGAGAACTGTGCCCCGTGTGGTGCCTGGTGTTCACTGCCCTACAGCCTTTGTGTAAAGCAGTGACTTACAGCCATGCTCTGTTCTATATAAAGCTTCCATTGTCCTCACCACAATCACTGCAGTAACATATATCACAGCTTCAGGATCACAGTGCAAAGAACAGTCATCAACAATGAATGAAACAGTTTGGCATACACTAATCAATGTTGCTGTGCCAGAGATGTGAAGTTTTACATGTCAGGGGGATTTATTTTACCACCAGTGCCCTTCCTCTAAAGCGCTGAGCAACAAAAACCCCATTGGTGGCATTGGCCCCGGGCACCAGCGCTGCTTCCTTCGCAAGCTGCGGTGGATCTGGACACACTGGGCTTCAAACAACATACAACAACATACAAACCATATAACACTATTTTATATGCTTCAAAAAGAGTTGATATGAAACGCTCCAGCTGCCGTCTCTAATATTCATTTTGCATGTGGTTTGTTTATCTGTACAAAAAGGAGCTGGCTTATCACACATCACTAAACACGACCAGTTTCTTGACCATCCTTTTGAAACTACCAAAAAATCCTGTTTTATCCTGTTTATTTTATTTCTATTTGCTCACAAATACAAAATCCATTCACATAATGCTAGCCTGTACAACAGATCAAAGCACAAAAAGACTACTGGCATTACTCATGCCTCTGTCTTTTCAAAACCCTTCATCTCTACACCTTTAAAATGAGTTTAAAGGAAGGCCTGCGGCTGCTTTGTATCCTGTTACGGCAGAGAGCAAGAGAACGGGCAGACGAACAGCACATTTCCCATTATATCCACAGCTTCACTAACAGAGCAAGTTTCAGGTATCCTCCCCCACTCTGCGAAGAGGAACAATAGGAAAGACTGTTAAAAAGACAGAGGTGGAAAAGGCTGTATAACATCAGACGGTCACAGTTGGCTGATGAGCCTGCACTCAGGGGATTCCCCGACCACAAGTATTTATCAGAACCGAAAGAATATATATAGAAATTGATAAATATCCATCGTAATAAAATGCACTGCAGCAAGAAAGCATTATGTTCATAGAATTAGGAACGTTTCAGACATTGCCCAACAAAGGGATTCATGATGTCTCAGTGGTTACTGATGGAGTTCCAATGCCACTGGGCTATATCTATAGACAGCAGACACTGTGTATCGCTAAGTAAAACGGGGGTCACACGTGCTGAGAAGAATGTCTCATAGAATATTTAACCCATAGACAGTCCAAGCATGTTGGGGAATGGTGGATAATGGGCTGAATGTGTAAAGCGATGTCAAAAGAGACAGGCACACAAACACCTTCACTGTGTGTACTTTGATAAGTTACCAGCACAAAAGTTTAGGTGCAAAAACTAAGAAGGACATTGGTGAGATTTTGTTATATAGTGAGAGGAAATCGTTACTTCTGGCAAATAACTTTTGATACTGTAGTACTAAAAACAACTGTTAGAACATTTCTTGTAAAAAATTAATCTCAAGCTCATCATTTTGATCTCATTATAATATTTAATATTTGAGAACACCCACCCATCCATCCATTTTCTGAAACCACTTATCCAATTCATGTTGTTGCGGTGCCAAAGACTAAGCCAGCAGGCATAGATTGTAAGGAAGGGAATTCCCAGGATAAGACACCTGTCCATCTCAGGGCAGGGGACATACATAAAAACAGACAACCACTCACACAGTGCCAATTTTGCAGAGCCCAATTCACCTACCTCATAAGTCTTTTGGCAAGGGGAGGAAACCCACACAAACACAGGAAGAAGTGACCTAAGATTCAAACTCTGGCACTTTGAAGCACCAACAATAATAACAAATCCACTTTTCCACCGATATTAAGAACAATTAACTTAAATGATGGAGCAAATTATTGAAAATACACATATCAAAAATTGTTTTTCGAAAATACTTATAAACTGCCAGTTTCCACGTGTCAAGTGCCTAGACACAGAGTAGCTCAGACTTCTGTTCTCTAATACTGCCACTTAAGTAGTGGTTAAGAAAACCTCTGTAATAGCTCTTTGTATTTTTTACCCAATTTTAAATCACCAGTTGTGCTAACGCCTCGCCTTGTCGCTACGAACCCTGCCACCACTGACGGGGAGGCAGCTCCAATCCTATTCGCTTCGAGCCACTTATCTCTTTAACACACTGCAGGCCACAAGACTCGCACGAGAGGTTCAGTACAATTAAAGTAGAGGCACTTCCTTCTCTGAGGCGCTGCTAGCCTGTAGGCACCCAGGAAGTTGGTATGAGACACTCGTTACCGACGACCTGGCAGAAGGCCTGCCGAATTACCCCTCGCCAGCTGCCGCTGTGCTCTCCTGGTCAAAATCAGCTAATAACATGATTTTAACATAGATAACAACTCCAAGCGCATAGGGCTCAGCTGGCACTTGGGAGTGCACCTTTACTGACTGAGCCACTCAGGAAGCCAACTCTTACTTCTAAGTTATTTACATGACAAACACTTTACTGCAAAGTTCAACATAAATCATTCAAGCTTCATTGTGAAAAGTAAAAATGGTTAGAACACCCAGTATTGAGGGAAATAGAAGATAAGAAGTGAGTAAAGTATAACTGAACATTATCAAATTAAAAGTGTAAAAACAAAGAAGACACATTGTGCTTTATTGGTTTTGCAGATCTTATGAGTCAGTTTATATAAGACAATGAAAATTAGGATTGTAAAGATTGTTAAAACAATAACAGAAAGTGTCTTCATTGAACTTAAATTTGACTGGAAAAGACTGGTAATTGAATGTTAGTATTTCAAAAACTATCCTATTTAGTTGGTTCCACAAAAGGCTATTAATACTTCCTCCAGACAAGTATGTTTTTGATCGTACTTCTTTAGACAGTCAGAACGCATTACACGGGACAGAAGACCTTGTTTCACGAGGAGAAGTTCTAATTTCATAAGGATTTGCTTCTGTTAGCATTAAATATTAGTGAGCTACCTTTGCTTGACAGAATCATACTCAAAATAGGAGCATATTTGCTCACTACTGACTCATTAATTTGTATTAATTCTGAAATTTACTGCAATCCGCCTGATCTGTAAACTGTCATTTCTTCATGAGAATGTCCACCACTGCGGTAGGAGGTCCCCTACAGAACGCCAGATGAAGACTGAAGGATCCATAAGGGAACAGTGATGTATACAGCAGGCAGGGTTGGAGGGGGTGGACAATAGAGGGAGAATAGCTGACTCAGTCACTTTATTTTGTGATGTCGCAAGAGACTGAAACCTGATAAGTTTTTTCCATTACATCTATACACTATTTTTATACACTACATAGTATTTAGTAACATAGCAAAATGCTATTCAACAAGCATGTAAGCATGGATTAATTAGTCTGCTTGGTAATAATAATAATAATAATTATTATTATTATTATTATTATTATTATTATTATCCTAAATGATAACATTCTACTGCCATTAAATGTAGGCTATATGGAATTAAAAAGTTTTAAACTAGGAGCGAGGTGTTGTGGTTTTTGCCAAAGTTACAGACATGTTTGTATTTAAAATTAAGCATAACTTAGCACAGCAAAAACGTGGTAAATAGGTTAAATAAATGTTGGTTCATATTTCAAGCAAGGTGTGTTCAGTTGTTTTAACTTTCAGATCCAATTTATTTTTAACTTTTCCGTTCTACGTACTCGCAACAATAAATGTTTTTAATTAGCTGTCTGCAGAGGGGGATCCGCAGGAAAATTGTGGCATTTTTGTGGTCACTGTTGGGAGTAATAAGGTAAAATATTAACCTCAAAACTAATTAATAGGTTACATAGTTGGGATATTCAGGTTTAGAGGTTATAATGCATTTCCTCACGAAAACAGGATGTCCCGCTCACGGAGCTGGTTTTCTTAGCGGATATAAATTTAAAGTTATTTCAGTCTGTCCAAGTAATAAAGGAAGCAGGCAACTTAAATGGCAATTTCGTAAAATATCATGTAATTTAAGTTGTTTTCCTCACCCATTAGGATGATAGGCCCCGAATAAAAACTTTATTATAAAAACCGCGTTAATACAATATAATACTCAGACAAACAGAAATGCATATGCAATACCATTATGAAATGTATATTTATATTATTCGGAATAACTTCCGTTTTTCGAAGGTTTTGACAAAGATGCACCTCGTGTAGCAGTGAACGTTCCGCTTAGCAAACGGTCTTAACTTTATCGCAGAATTTTGAAGCAATATATAATGGGCATCATTGTATTCCTGGCGTAATACTGGCATAATTAATGTTGGACGGGAGATAGTCGAAGCTCGTGTTCGTTAACGAAAGATAAATAATTAGTGTGAATTCTAGTGTGAAATTGCCGACGACATCAAGTCTTAAATTTTCTGTCTGTCGACCTTTTTCCCGGTTTTTAGTGGAGAATAAAGTGCATGGATAGGCATATATAAAAAGTATAGCCTCTTTACGTTTATTGTGTTGTCTCGGTTCAGTGTACCTGCCAGGCAGAACTGTAAAGAGATGTTTCGGGACTAAATTTCTGCCAGTATTAACCTTTAATTAAAATCCAACTCTGAAAATAATAGAGTGAGTTTATTTCCTCACAAACGTGGCGTCAAGGTTAAACTATACGTTGTGCTGCTTACGTTGGATGTTATCAGTGCAAAGCCCTCCCCCAGCATGTAAAGCCATCCAGAACAAAAAAGCAGGGTTGCACCGGGACGCTTCTTTCACTAACTAGTATTAAATATCGTCTCCGGTGTATCGATTTAAAGGTTCAATCATCTCATCTGCAGATGATTTACCTGTGATCGGTTCTTCCGATCTGTTTAACTTATTTTGTTTCTTAGTTGATTTAATTAATTTTACAAATTAAAAAGCATCCTTTAATAGTCTTTAACAGCCCGACTCGAAATTATGTGGTGGTACAAAACGCATTATAGCCTAATACAGCGTGCAAAAACACGTGAAAAACAGTGCCGAATATTTACCCTGATTCATCACAGTTTCCAGATAATTAAAGTATTTGACATGAATATTGCCCCATCATGCAAGTGCATTAAACCCGTCGTATGGAAACGTCCTTGGGATCAAATGTGCAATAAAGCTAATATTACATTGGCTAAAATTAGATTAATATTATTTAGATCCTGTGCACAGCAAAATGATCCAACTGCCACAGTTGCAAGGAAAAATAAACGTACAATAGCAAGGTAAAAAAACAAGACTGATATCTTACCTGCAAATGCCCCTGGTACATATTGAGTATAAAGTCAAATCTGCTTTCCGCGCGATGGATGTCAGCCCGTTGAATACTTGCGTTATACCTTCACTGATAAAGCTCATATGTGTCAAGTGCTACTGAACTGGAAGTGGCATTCTATCGTCAGTAGGCTCAAAACTATCTGTGCTGTGGAGAGCTGATGTCACGAAGAGAACCATTTATTTTGCGGTAGGCGAGATGCTGTCCTTGCCTGAAGTGTTAAAAACAGGAGTTCTTGCTCTGTTTCGTAGCCGGTGTTTTGGCTGAAGGAAACAGCAGCGGGGTTGGGCAAGAGAAAGGCGCTGGACCACGCTTCAACGCAAGGCTATAGGCGCTTCTGAAATCGTCACGTTATGGCTTCAGGGATGCTCTGGCACAACTTGTCATGTTAGAAGCAAAGGACGACCTAGCTCATGTCTTTGGCTTTCATGCATCAATTGCACTTGCATTTCCTGTTCTGAGTTTATGCGCTTCTGGATACCCGTTGTTTGTTTCCTTGTGTTTCTCAGGCTTCACTCGCTCTGTCCCGACCCTGACGATCCGAGCGCCGCTGGAGGAGCCGCCTCCTTGGCTCACGTGTTACACCACAGAAGGACACAACTGAACAGATAACACGGGCGTAGCTTTAAATCAACAGAAGAGGCGTCATTTTAGGAGGCTCTCGCTGTTGGAGTAATTACAGTGGCAACAATAATGATGATATTAATATAGCTAGAATTTATAGCTTTATATGCTAGAATTTAAAGTACCTTTAAAACCATGGAATTCTTTTTATTCATCTATTTAAGTGGCGGTAGGTGAGTGGTGAGACGTTGATATATTTGTATGGACATTGGAGTTTTTCCACTTACATCCTTGGAAAAGCTCCCAGTGTTACACGTGGACTACTTAACTCACTGCTCCATTGTATCGGTCATAACCATGTCATTGTTTAAACGTAAGGTTAATTATATCGCAAGTATAACGTCATTTAACGTGAATAACCGCGTTTAAAACAAACTATTGGTGTCTTCATATTTTATTTTTGCCGATTTTTATTACTTACTTTTTATTATTTAAAATAAATGTTTGTTTGTTTGTTGTTGTTTTTTTTTGGGGGGGGGGGGGGTGCAGTAGTATCGTGTCAAGATGTAAATAAATAGTTCAAAATAAGCAAATTAAAAAAA
>JAOYSI010008928.1:0-11230 GCA_025775065.1 Hiodon alosoides | reverse complement strand
CACACAGACACACACAGACACACACACACACACAGACACACACACACACACACACACACACACACACACACACACACTGGGACACATTTTGAGACAGAAGATCACAGATGTTCCCTGTTCAATTAACCGAAAAATATTTTAATTCTGAAGAAGAGCAGAAAATCATATTTAATCAACAGCTTAGATTATTTCAGAAATATCTCCAGTTGTATTAGCTTAAACATGAATTATTGAACACTTCCATATACATTTCTTAATCTTCCTTTTTAGTTCTCTTCCAAACAAACAGCAAACGTAGAGTGTTTTACATTGAATTAACACATCTGTGTTTACGGTAGTTTAATACTTTTAATATAGAATAACATTGATATAAGAAGCTTATTTATCTTGACCCAGAGCCAATGAAATTTCTGGTGACAGCCAATGTAACAGGTGTAATCAAACACCGAGTTAGAGTTGTGTGCTCCCCGGTGTGTTATGTGGGGGCGTGGGGGGTTCCCAGCAGATGTCAGAATGGCAGCTGTGTGATGGGACCGTGCCGTCAGGCTGATTTAACGACCGGCTGCAGCTTTGTGGTGGGATAGGTGGGTAAAATGACAATTAAGAATCAACCGAAAACCCTGCGCTGTTTGGGCGGAGGGGAGTAGAACAGAAAAACAAAATGACTCACGGAGTCAGTCAAGGAGGCTTCTGTGGATGGGTAAAGATGGGTGGATCGCCTTGTCCAAGCGCTCCATGCATTCTGCCTGAAGCCCTGCCCAAACGCCACAGTGGGATCCTCCACTCTCTGTCACCCCAGCTGTCAGAGATGTGCACCAATTCTACTGAAGACCTCCAAATGAAAAGAGCACTCCCGTCGGAAGACGTGTGAGATAGCTTTGGGCTCCCACGTGAACATTAGCTACCGGGTCTCAGGGACAGAGCTCAAGCTTTAAGCCTGGAAGTGGCTCAAATTGTCCGGTCGCAAAATGATGAAGACATAGCCCCGTCCCATCATCTGATCAGCAGTACTCCTGCTGCAAGGAAACACCACAACACTGCTCGAGTCAGACAAGTGTGTCTCACACAAAATGAGACATGACAGGTGCTAAACAGGTGCTAAAAAACCGGTTTTGTTCTGGACATGTTTGTTTTGGGTACAGGGGAGCCTGGACAGGCAATTCACCTCCAGACAGAGAGGACAGCTGTAGGCCCAAGGCAGAGATTGTAAAGAGAGTATGGTAAGTGTGGTGAATTTGTCTCTTCTTAGGGCAGGGGCAAAAAGAAGAGACAAGATACGTCTGTTCTTTCTTTTTAAGGGGAAATGTAACTTATGACTTGTTAATGGTCCTCTGCAAGCTGGAAATAGAGTTTGACAATACGGGAGGGAAATGTAGTTTTTTGGACTGGGCGTGGTCTCTGCATCATTGTCCTCACTGCTTGCAGGTACACATCTTCTCCTACCCTTGTGTAACTACACAGGACTAAACCTCCAAGGCAAACTAACACGTGATGAGTTAACAGCAACAGACTTCTAAGCAGTACAACCTTTTTTCACGAGTATAAAGTAACACGTAAAAGATGAAGACTTTTTCTCCGACAGAACATACACTGGGGCGACAATCCTTCCTCATGATGAAATAATGTGGACAGTCTTTTTTATTTTTTATTTGCCATTTTTCATGACTCACCAGCAATGAATTAGTTATTGTGGAGTCCTCAGCCCCATTAACAATTGCGCAAGAGAGGCATTTGTTATTTGGATGGTATTATATTGAGTGTGAAAACTAAATTAGCTCAATTTATTTATATTCATGTTTTCGAAAGTCTTGTGTGGGTTCTGTGTTGTGTAATACGTTTGTCATGCCTGGGCAAGGACGTTGACAGGCAGCACAACACTTAAAGAAACAGACATTTAAGAGCTGCAATGATTTGCGACAGTGCTAGAAAACATTTCCGTTCCCGATCCAAATCTTCTTTTCTTTCTCCGTTTGCTTTTCAAAGTAAACCTTCATATTTCGTTCACTGCCCTGGGTAATAACATGGAAAGGGTACAAGGCTGGGGGTTTGCATTGTGGAGTGGCGTCTGTCAAAGCACCAGACTCCAGAAAAGTGGTTCATGGGTTTAAATCCTATGTGGTACAACCGTAAGTAGGGAATCTGTGTCCCACCCCTTTAAGACATACCAGTCCGTCATACTGGGCCTGACTGCTGATTGCCAGCAGTCCTCAGCCAGAGTAATTGGTACAGCTGGAGGCAATGGCCAATCAGATGCAGAATAAAAGGCTGCTGGATTGGTCAGTCAGGGCCTGTGTAGCTGTGGAGTAAGTGCAGAGGCTCGTTGGGACGGAGGCTCGTTGGGACGGAGGCTCGTTGGGACGGAGGCTCGTTGGGACAGAACTAGAAGAGTGTTTAGAGTTTTTACCATTTTTACCTAATTTTGTAAGACAACCTGATTTGGCCTTTTTTAGACCATTTTTTGATTTGGGTTTTCTCTTGTCCCTTTTTGTAACTCTTCCCAACACAAAAAAAGAAAAGAAAAAAAGAAATATCTGCTGTTCCACACAACTCTTCGCTGCGCTGTGGGCTAGCTGTAG
Organism: Hiodon alosoides; assembly: GCA_025775065.1. NCBI lineage: Eukaryota > Metazoa > Chordata > Actinopteri > Hiodontiformes > Hiodontidae > Hiodon > Hiodon alosoides. The sequence goes on along the minus strand of JAOYSI010008928.1, from coordinate 8,654 downwards.
CATGCTGGCTAGCGGTTGGGACGTGCCTTTGTTCCAATCGATACTTTATAGCCGATTAAATCTCCCACTAATCACTTCCTGGCCTTCCACCTATCTTAGTGGATGGATGGATAAAAACGTCCGTGGTGCAGGACCTTTCGGAAAACGGGCGTGTATGAAAATGACAATTTCAGGAAGGTGCCGGTGAAGGAGGGTTCCAGAAGGAGATGGTGAAGGAGGGTTCCAGAAGGGGTAATGAATAGTCTGCGCGACTGTAGAGGAAAAAGTCCATTACATTTCACAGGGATGGGGAGTCATAACTCTGGGGTAAAAAAAAACAAAAAAAAACGGCGTAGCAGAAATATGAAAAATCTATAATCATCAATCATTGGCTCCCAACAAGAGCACCAATTAGGCCTGTCTCTTGTTGGCCCTACATGAGAAACTGCTGTGAACAATTCTGTTTATACTTTGATGACTGGGGCCCCAGCTATAAACACAAACTCCCACGCTCCCTCTCATCACCTCTCATCACAACACGTTTTGTTCTCGGTCTGTGTGTCTCTGGGCTGATCACCAAACTGAATTCATTCATTTTCCTGTGCTTTGCAGTCCCAGCCAGACGGCAGATCTATCATAAATGCTGTCTGGATTTCTCCAGCTTTTGCAGTGTGCAGCCATGCAGAGTGTGTGCATAAACTGTTCTGTTTATTTCTGTGCATGTGACTAGGATATCACTGCTGGCAGATCTGGAAACTTCCATAATTATCCTTAAAATTCATAGTCTGACTGTCATCTTTATTTGCTTAGATGTGAAATGAGGAAATAATGGCTAAAAATGTGCAGAAATTAAAACGGGTATAACTGAGGTCAAAAAATATTAATCATCACTTTTTTGAGATTTGATACGTATGTGATTTATCGTAATAATTACAGACCCTTTATTACATGTATTTCTTGACAGAGTTTTTTTTGGTCTTAGGGTTTATTGGTTTCTCTAATATGAAACATTTGTTTCTAGAAGTAAAGTCAGATCATTAACTAATTTCATAGCTCCAGTTTTCAGTGCAATGGTAGACCATTCATCATGCTTTAAGTATCCTTCCTGCTCTTAACCACATTTTCTTTTTCATCCAGAGAGCAATGAAATGAATTAAACATGGAAATCTCCTTCTGCACTGAGCTACAGTAACGTGTGTAAAAAGTGAATTCACCATGTTGGCTTGCTTTCTCCACAGCCTCTGATTGTGGCTACCTCCAAAAACAGCCCTACATTTGGAAACAAGCTCTTTCAATTCCCGTGTGGACATATCCTGAGAAAAAAATACAGAGATGAAAGATTAAAAGTCTGAGTCTCTCTCTCTCTCTCTCTCTCTCTCGCTCTCTCTCGCTCTCTCTCTCTCTCTCTCTCTCTCTCTCTCTCTCTCTCTCTCTCTCTCTCTCTCTCTCTCTCTCTCTCTCTCTCTCTAATATATTCCACTATCACAATATCAAGTGAGACTCTAAATGTCCCCATTGTTCCCCTGCCACTCAGTGTGAACCAAGCAGAGTTGCGTGAGTTTAATGTTTTAATTGGGACTTTACCTGAGCAGTAGTTTACCTGAGACTTTACCTGAGCAGTAGTTTACCTGAGACTTTACCTGAGCAGTAGTTTACCTGAGACTTTACCTGAGCCGTATGTTACCTAAGACTTTACCTGAGCAGTAAGTTACCTGAGACTTTACCTGAGCTGTATGTTACCTGAGACTTTACCTGAGCAGTATGTTACCTGAGACTTTACCTGATCAGTAGTTTACCTGAGACTTTACCTGAGCCGTATGTTACCTGAGACTTTACCTGAGACTTTACCTGAGCAGTATGTTACCTGAGACTTTACCTGAGCAGTAGTTTACCTGAGACTTTACCTGAGCAGTATGTTACCTGAGACTTTACCTGAGCAGTAGTTTACCTGAGACTTTACCTGAGCAGTATGTTACCTGAGACTTTACCTGAGCCGTATGTTACCTAAGACTTTACCTGAGCAGTGGTTTACCTGAGACTTTACCTGAGCAGTATGTTACCTGAGACTTTACCTGAGCAGTATGTTACCTGAGACTTTACCTGAGCAGTGGTTTACCTGAGACTTTACCTGAGCAGTATGTTACCTGAGACTTTACCTGAGCAGTAAGTTACCTGAGACTTTACCTGAGCAGTAGTTTAGCTGGGACTTCATAGCAGGAGCAAAATAAAATAATCCGTTCTCTAGCGAGCAATGTTCCAGCAGTAGTTTTACAGGTGGTATTTTTACAGTGTTAGCCTGACAGATTATTGTTGTCCTGGCGTTATCAGGTAAATGCTCCACTGCGAATTTGTGTATCTCTAAACGCATTTCAAACCAGCTGTGTGTTTTGGGTAGTAAAATAGGAATGACCATATGGCTAATGTATTTGGCATTGAAATGTCGAAGCCTGGTGAAATTAAAGTAATCTGTTATGTGTCTGAATACTATATCTACACTATTGGATGAGTTAAATCAGATACCCAACTGAATTACGACGCCCTTTAAGGGGGATCCTCAGTGACCCGGGGTTCTGAACAGAACTGCATGCGGTACAAAAGATCCCGATATGGAACAAAGGTTGTGGTGGAATCACAGACAATACATCACAATCGTAGGCTTGGCAACAGAAACACACAGGTAAGGAACGCGCCTAACTCAGTCTAACAGCTTAGACAGGGATTGAATCTGTGATTGTTCAACAGTGTTACAATTAAGTGAAGGAATGCAACCCAGCAAAGGCTCATGGGAACTGGGAGGATGAAAAGTGCCAGACCGCTGACTGGATTGTCAAACTGTGTTGATGAATGTTAGGGGAAGCAGTTTTTTTTCCCTGTTTTGTATCCTTGCCAACATGGGAATATGGGGTTGTGGTTAGGCTCGGGTAATCACCATGACTATAAAACGTGTGATGGGAAACAAGGGATGGAGTCAGGAAGGGTCGTTGCTTGTCCTCAATCATTATGACAAAACTCTGGTTCGACAAAAGAAGTCAGCATCTGTGCAGATGTTGATGCCACCAGATAAAGGCATCTGCTCGGCATATTAATAATTAAGTAATGTAATCTGGGGCTTGCCAAAAATGTGGCTGTTTTCCTGTGATAAATAATGCCTTAAAAACAGACTTGCACGACATATTTCACATCGGGACATCCCGCTACGTCTCTCTTTGTCAAGGCAGAGTCCAGCGGGACGGCAGAATAAATCATGCCCTCCGATGGTCAGGTGCATCAACGTGGCTGGCATCAAGTGGTCTTTCAGTGTGTCACTCAGCTGACTGTTTAAGGGAACCAGACAAGAGTGTGTGACCAGGAGAGAAGCCCTTTTATATCTGATCGGGGAGTCTTCTGAAAAACTTCAAAGCAGTTTTCAGCTCTGAGCTAAATAAATAAAGGAACAGGAGTCAGCATGGTGTGATTCGCGGTGTGCTTTTTGTGAATTTCAATGGATTTATTTTTTAATGCCCAAGGAGCTTGTCCTGAGATAACCCCCAAGCTATACAGATAGGCTTGGCAGTGGCCCCTTGATCTATGCTGTATGGTAGTATGTTGTGTGGGGATAAATTGCCTCTTTGACCATAAAAAATGTTCTTCTGCTCAAATGATCTGCAGTTGAGTTAACACATCCATCTAAATGTAGTGGTAGAACAGGCTTGCAGTAACCGGGTAGATCAGAGACATGAATTACTAGACTTGACTGAGTTCTTTGTTGATAATGATGAATGTGCCATTTTTCCATCATGAGCCTCAGAGCCTTGGAGTGAAGCACAGACCTGCCCTGCAGAGATCTGATAGGGTTCAAATAATGCAGTGAATTAATCAAAGAGACGACAACTCTATACGGTAAGAGGCAGACAGAAAACATGCTGATTATATGCCACGCCCCTAAGCAGACCCAACCTGACAGCCCAACCATTCTGGGTAGTGTGGCCTGCTGATTATAAGCCACGCCCCTAAGCAGACCCAAACAGACAACCCAACCATTCTGGGTAGTGTGGCATGCTGATTATAAGCCACGCCCCTAAGCAGACCCAAACAGACAACCCAACCATTCTGGGTAGTGTGGCATGCTGATTATAAGCCACGCCCCTAAGCAGACCCAACCTGACAACCCAACCATTCTGGGTAGTGTGGCATGCTGATTATAAGCCACGCCCCTAAGCAGACCCAACCTGACAACCCAACCATTCTGGGTATTGTGGAATGATAATTATATGCCACGCCCCTAAGCAGACCCAAACAGACAACCCAACCATTGTGGGTAGTTTGGCATGCTGATTATAAGCCACGCCCCTAAGAAGACCCAGACAGACAGACAGCCCTGAGAAAATATCCTGAGCGTGGCTCCCTTAATAAGAACGCGCATTTAGTTGTCAACAGTCAAGAATACAAAAACAGACAATGAATCAATACATACACATTTTTTATTAATTTAAAAGTATTTGTAAATACGCCCGTTAATATATGAGTTAACATGTCTGATAAGTACAGGAAATACCCTGATCACTGAATAACATTGTACGATTTAACTTCTTTAGCAATTACGTTTCTTTTTCATTTTATCTCGATTTCACATTATCTCCGCGCAAATAAGAACACCGTTTATTTTAATATTTTGTCTATATTGGCATAATATCCAACCTGAACGTTAACAAATCCAAGATTTTCCAAATATTACAGAGGGATTTAAAAAATATTTTTCACAGCCATTATGTCACTGAGTGTGTATCTACAGAGATCAATAATGTGTGGTAGTTTAGTGGTCATAGAGATCCCTCTACCTGCACACCCGAAGCCCCCTAGTCCGATAAAAGGGTTGGATATACTGTTAAAAACATTCTTTATTATTTTATTTTTATTTTTATTAATTTAAAATTCGTACTGTGTTATGTATGGCTTGTATTTTTCCCATCACTGATAATAAAACAATGATAAAGTCATTGTGCTCATTGTCAATGTCAGCTCAGTGGCAGCAACTTTCTCTGCTCTACCTCCGACGTTTTCTTCAGGGTTGCCTTTTCACTGCCAGGAACTTTCCTCACACCCCTCCACGCCGGATCAGCCCAACGCACCCCTCCAGGCCGGATCAGCCCAACGCACCCCTCCACACCGGATCAGCCCAACGCACCCCTCCACGCCGGATCAGCCCAACGCACCCCTCCACGCCGGATCAGCCCAACGCAACCCTCCACGCCGGATCAGCCCAACGCACCCCTCCACGCCGGATCAGCACAACGCACCCCTCCACGCCGGATCAGCACAACGCACCCCTCCACGCCGGATCAGCACAACGCACCCAGGGCCGTATGATATTTACCAGCTGATACATTAATCATAAAGGTGTTTTTCTGGGGACTGCATTATTCATTATTCATTATTTTGTACCCTGAAATTAGTTTACAAAAAGAATGGAAGGAAATCATTTGAAAGAGGAAAAGACAGAATGGTAATATCACAGGGATACATTCTCATGAGTGATATCCTGACAATAAATGTACATTTTCCATACTACTGTCATTAATATGAGTATGTTATAAGTTCTTGAGAGTTGGATGATACATTCGCCAATTGATGGACATATCCTTGGAGTCAGGACATATCCTTAGAGTCAAGACATATCCTTGGAGTCAGGACATATCCTTAGAGTCAAGACATATCCTTGGAGTCAGGACATATCCTTAGAGTCAAGACATATCCTTAGAGTCAGGACATATCCTTAGAGTCAGGACATATCCTTGGAGTCAGGACATATCCTTGGAATCACAAGGAAAATATTCCACATTGGAAGGGAACTATTCTACATTGGAAGGAAAATATTCTACATAGGAGGGAAAAATCAGTGCTGCCAGTTTACCATGGTAGATAGGGTTACAATCACATGGCTTTTGCAGGGGAACTGCTGTCTCAGTGGTGAACATGGAATTCAGTGAACATTCGGTTAGCTTCTGCTTAGCATGTCTGCCTTGTTCTGCTTAGCATGTCTGCCTTGTTCTGCTTAGCATGTCTGCCTTGTTCTGCTCAGCATGTCTGCCTTGTTCTGCTCAGCATGTCTGCCTTGATTTTAAAGGTTCAAATGCTACACTTGGCCCTTTTACTTAATGTGAAACTTTACACCTGGTCCCGAGCACACACTTCCTGCTTCCTGCAGCCAGAAACAGGACAGTAATCCTAGGAGTGATCCATGCTGAAATTTGGTTACACATGGTTACACTATCTGGGTCTGTTTTTTGAAAGCTTCTTCACTGAAATGGGGATGTGGAGAAAAAAAGCTGGAATAAACCTTTTAGCAGGAATCTCCACTGACGTCTGGAGTAAACCCTTTAGCAGCAAACACCACAGACATCTGGAGTAAACCCTGTAGCAGGAATCACAACATACATCTGGAATAAATCTTTTAGCAGCAATCACCGCAGTCATCTGGAATACACCTTATAGCAGCAATCACCACTGACGTCTGGAGTAAACCCTTTAGCAGCAATCACCACTGACGTCTGGAATAAACCCTTTAGCAGCAATCACCACTGACGTCTGGAGTAAACCCTTTAGCAGGAATCAACACTGACATCTGGAGTAAACCCTTTAACAGGAATCCCCACAGACATCTGGAATAAACCCTTTATCAGGAATCAACACTGACATCTGGAGTAAACCCTTTAACAGGAATCCCCACAGACATCTGGAATAAACCTTTTAACAGGAATCACCACTGACATCTGGAATAAACCCTTTGACAGGAATCACCACAGACATCTGGAATTAACCCCTTGACAGGAATCACCACAGACATTTTCATATTCAGAGATGTTAGTTTCTGCATGACATCTTCTTGCATCAGCTGCTGATGAGTCACAATTATAACGTGATGAAAGGTGCAAGGGATGTCACATTTTAATTAGAGATTAAGCTCAATTATCACCATCTCAATGTACAGACACCGTTTGCAGGAACCCTAGTGTGACGTCATTGCTGTTTATTCTTAATTAAATTTGAGTTCAGCGGTAAAATCGCCAAGGTTGATTACTGAATATTTAATCAAAAAAATGTAAAACAGGTCTGAAGTATGACAGACAGCCATAAGTGTGACACGTCAATGAAAACAGATTTTAGAGAGAGTGACAATGAGAAAGCTATTTCTTAACCCCAGCATGCTGTAATGTGTGCTTACGGTAACTCCAGAACGCTGTAATGTGGGTTTGCGGTAACTCCAGAACGCTGTAATGTGGGTTTGCGGTAACTCCAGAACGCTGTAATGTGGGTTTGCGGTTACCCCAGAACGCAGTAATGTGGGTTTGCGGTAACTCCAGAACGCTGTAATGTGTGCTTACAGTTACCCCAGAACGCTGTAATGTGGGTTTGCAGTGACTTCAGAACAATGTAATGTGGGTTTACGGTTACTCCAGAACGCTGTAATGTGGGTTTGCAGTGACTTCAGAACAATGTAATGTGGGCTTACGGTTACTCCAGAACGCTTTAATGTGGGTTTGCAGTGACTCCAGAACGCTGTAATGTGTGTTTACGGTTACTCCAGAACGCTGTAATGTGGGTTTACGGTTACTCCAGAACGCTGTAATGTGATTTAATGGCTGCTTGACGGGCACACTGCTGAGACTACACATTTGCACTGGTTTATAGCGACTGCAGTGAGCTGTAATTCATGTTTACTGCTATAGGGACGCAGTTTGTGGGTTTCTCATCCCGTCGTTCTGAAGGGGGAGAGAGAAAGGCGGGCAGAGTACCATGCATTCATTATTAACACTCTTAAATTTTCACAGTGCCACAGATCTAAATATGTAACCTTTTCCTGAACAACAGGACCGTAAATTCCTCCATAGTTTTGGAAAGATTATAAGGACATAAATTATATTCCTCACTGAAAGTTTTTTCTTAGAGCCCCACCATGTGTTGGACAAGGTTGGTCAGGAACACACACACACACACACATACAGACAGACAAAAGTGGCCATGCAGCTGTTTAAAGGGCCATCCAAAATGATCTTCAAAGCAGCCAATGTGGTCTGATGGCCAGAGGTTTGGGCATGGTCAACTCTCAAGCGCTTTTATATTACCGAATGCTAAGCCTTCTGGGAATCGCGGGTTAACATGTACAGGTAAGACTTGCATTATCCCTGCATAGATTTCAAATGAGGTATGGGCAGCGCATAGCTTGGTCCTGGCAAAGAGACAGGGGAAAATGACGCACAAAGGCACTAGTGCAGGCACTTTAACAAAATACAGATTCTTAATTTAATTACATTTAAATGTAAAACCCGCACATTCTTTATGGTGGGTGCTTCACTGAAGGAACCATATCGTATAATTGTACAGGAGGACGTGAGACCATCTCTCTCCGTGAGCTGGGTTCTGCTGCAAGACAATGATCTGAAACACACAAGCAAGTCTCCATCGGTTATTGTCATATTTATTTGAAAGGCACTACACCAGGGTGCAGTTTTCTTAATGCATAACAACACTACACAGACCTTTACTATTAACAGAGATAAACACAGAGATGTTCTTCTGAGGCATTCTTTTAATGGTGCCCTCACCTGTCCATCAGAGCTGATTCAGGGGGGGGGGGGGGGGGGGGGGGGGGGGGGGGGGGGGGGGGGGGGGGGGGGGGGGGGGGGGGGGGGGGGGGG
>JAOYSI010008926.1:0-11231 GCA_025775065.1 Hiodon alosoides | reverse complement strand
TGTGTGTGTGTGTGTGTGTGTGTGTGTGTGTGTGTGTGTGTGTGTGTGTGTGTGTGTGTGTGTGTGTGTGTGGTGAGTTCACTCACTTGGATTTGTCGAGACAGTATATGGGTAATGTTAAACCCCTAAGTAACGTCTTCCTGTTGTTACCTCATATTGCAGTAGGAGATGCAAGCAGAATTCCGTTGCCAACCTCTCCAACAAGCCGCTGTGTATCTGTAACAGAAAGCCGTCTTTTTATCAGCCTGTTACAATACTGTTCAGTCACCATTCAGTTAAATGTGGAATGAGGAAAACGGAACAGTTGTATTTTGTTTGAAATTTTATATGAAATTTGATTTTCCCATGTATTTTTTTTACTCAAATAAAATCTTAACATTAATTGCTGAGATTTTGTGTTAAAAAAAATGTCTCAACTTGAATGCAAAAATTCGGCTATGCAAACTCATTCAATTACAACGGAGTTTCAAATGAACACACGGCCACTTAAAACAGATCGTTCTCCGCAGTGCTGAACTCTCATCAGCGCAAGTCCTAGTGTCTCATGACTGTAACACCAGTTCTTACGGACATTTTTTAAATAAATAAAAAGACGTGATTCATTAAAATCATACAGGTTTCGACCACTAATCGACCACTTTGTTTGTACGACGCAAGGCGAAAGGTTTTTATACTGACGCATAAATCCGCTCTTTAACGTGCCGAAAACTATTAGATGTCTGTAAAAATGTAATGATGGCAACGAAATTAAATACTGTGTTTCCCATGACGCGGTGTTGTAATAGACAAAACATAACCGGAAAGAAATACGTTTTTAGTGTTCGAAATCGAATTCAGATGTGTCCATTTCCTTTTCAACGCATCAACCACTCCTCCAGTGAGATTTAAGATATTAAGAACTTTCGAATGCAAATAATTTATGTAACTCCTGGGTGCTGAACATCCTGGTAGCCGCACGATGGAGCCAAATCTGTAAAAAAAAAAATCCAAAATCTTCGCAGGATATATGGTATTAATAAACTAAAGCCTAATCCTATGTTACATTTTGTTTGAGACGCCCCCCATAGTTCCTAAATGCTGAGTGCCGGGAAAATAAAACGAACCTTTTTGGTTTTATACAAATTTGCGTAAATAATGCTGATAGTGCAGTGGATTAGCAGTGTCATGAATGGAACATGAGAAATACCTGAGCCGCCTGAACAGGTGTAAGTGTCCAAATCGACCAAAATTTCCACAAAGGTGTGTTTCAAGCTCAGCATATCATAGAATGGGCACCTCTCCTAACTGTATATCAACACTCTGAAAGCACGTAACAAAACTTCCATAACATTTTATGGTTCATTACTTGCTTTTTGGTCATTTTCTTGAAGGTAAAGGTTATACATTTTTAATAAATATAAAATCAATGATTCACTTAACGATCTCGTTTGTGCACAGGTTTGAATGGGCTGTTCCCCCTGGTGTAAGGAACAGTGAGATCAACTGACAAGCAAAAACATCCGACCAAGCAGCCACAGTAAATTGCGGATAATCTGTGTAGTGAAGAGGATGGCAGACTTTGTTGAACGTTGACTTGCCGCACTTTATACAAAGCTTTTAGTAAATTGGTTGTAATTATTTGGTCTGCCACGGTATTCGTTGTCTGAGATATAACACTTGATATATAACCGTGGATTGTGTAAACGGTAAAGAGGCTTGCTATTATTCTTGACAAATTGTATTCTATTTTTAAATTATATATAAACTACATGCACAAGGTTGACTAACTGGACAGCCTATTACATACTTTCAAATGTCATCCGACAAGCAAAAACATCGTACAGTAAATTGTGGATAATCTTTGTGATGTCGCAAAATTATCTGCTGGTGAAATTCAGTACAGTAAATAACTGTTGGCTGTGAATTAATTGAGTCTCCCACCGCCAGATGTGTGGTGTCCCAAAACTTATTGTAAAAATTTAGAAAAATACTTGCCTCCCTGTCAAGATTAAACGTCCATGTTACATTGACCCTATTTTCCTATTGGCTGAAAATGATGAAGTTGAATCCGTCCGTTTTGTTTAAATGTTCATAAATTTTATGCTGCAATTATCTGTGCAGATATCTTGTGGTTATTAATAGAGACATTTGTTCTTTCGTGACTAAGTCATGGAAAAAGCAACGGATTCCAGCAGGGAAGTGACATCCAGACAAGAAATCGCTCAATCCGAACCAACAATAGTGATTTTGAGACTCTCTGTTTCCTTAAAAATCGAAATGAACTATCTTACTGTTTCTGAGGGATACACAGTGCGTATACCTGTCTGTCTGATTAAGTCTCCTTCAGGCAGACACGCGTGACTGTAGGGATACACATTGCGTATACCTGTCTGTCTGATTAAGTCTCCTTCAGGCAGACACGCGTGACTGTAGGGATACGCAGTGCGTATACCTGTCTGTGCCTGTAACCTCACAGTCACTGCACTGTGGCCTGCAGGGAGAGCCGTCTGCTGCTTTAATGCTTAATGCTCTTGCTGCCCTGATTGCTGTATAGACGCAGAAGCGATCCATTGGAGATTAGCTCTAACTTGTAGTCATGGATTTGAAATAAAACATAACAGTTCCAGATCTAGCTTACATTGTGTTAGGGCTTTCATGTGTTGTGTCTTATCTTACATATTCTGACCATCTGTAAAAAGATTGATTTCTGAAAAGTGTTGCACATACTGTGTCAGTTAATTTGTTATTGGAATGTTATTCAAACATGTTAAAATAGGTTTTGCCCCTAAAGGGTAGTTCTTGGTTACGTGCTTGTACTGTCTCTAGTACAAGTTCCCGGCTCCACAGTGGAACTGCCAGAAAGGTAAACTGTTTCCACATGTGATTTGTGGTTTAATGTGAATCCATTGTAATTTGTGGAGTGCAGTGTAAATGAGAGCTGTACTCCATATGGAGTTTATAATAAAGCATTTAAGTGACACCGGAAACATGTGGCAGAATGTTCTGTGGTCAGGCGTGGTGAAATTGGACGTTTTTGGCCTAAACGCAAAGTGTTACATGTAGCCCAAACCCAACTGCCTAGTCGACAGTGTCCCTGCTGCCGAGCCTGTGTGTGGCTGCGCTGCGTCATTATGCGCTGTAATGGAGATACCCCTTATCATCCGGGACGGGAAACCTATCAGGGGGAAATGGATGAGACTGCGCAGAAGAAAACCACAGAGGAAAACCTGCTTCAGTCCCTGAAGCTGAAGACCAATGGCTGGGGCGACAATCCACATTTCAGACGACAATTAATTTTTACGGAGCTTGAGAGACTGTCCCAAGAAGAACGGTTGATAGTTGAGGGTGACATCCAAAATGGCTCACAGCTGTTATTGCTATCAAAGGTGTTTCCACCGAGCGCTAACTCAAGAGCGTGACGTAATTTAGAGTTTTTTCTTTGTTGTCCTTACACACCGTAAATGTTTCGATTTAAGCATTTACGTTTTGATATTCACTTAAAAAAATCTGCATAGGTCATGTGTAATTCAGCTAAATGGTTCATCGGTGCAAAGGCAGCAAATGATTTTGCGGGACACTTTGTAATCAGTAGAATTAGTACCTTTTACAAATTTAAAGACCTGTGCTTGTGCTGGTCGCCCTGGTTCCCAATACTGGCTCTTCACCACATAGCCAACTGCTACCTAATATAAATATAAAATGTTCTTCCTTTTTCAATACAGACTATAGACATATAGACATATAGACATCATATAGACATTCGCTACAGATTTCACTACAGCCTTCCAAGACCAGGTTTACTAAATTGTTCAGAGCACTTTGTGCAAGTGCTTGATGTGAGATCGAGGGTGCACACGCACGCACGCACGCACGCACGCACGCACGCACACACTCGCACACACACACACACACACCTGGGGACAATTCCTCTAGGGAAGTCATCAATCATCTTTATGTGGGTCTCTGGGAAAGTTGCCTCGTTTCTCCTCCCTAAATTCTCTTCTGCTGTTTCTTTTAACATCCACTCTTTTTCTCCCTTTTCACTATTTCCCTATGCTTAGGCTTTAGTTAATCTGCCTGGCTCCTGATATGTGTCAGACTGTTCCTGTTACGCATTAGTCATATTGAGTAGATTATTCTACCATGGGGCTGCTTATTATAATACACGTTTATGTATCCGGTAAACTTTGCTGTAAAACCAGTCATCGGATGCAAAGGCTTCGATGAGTGAGAAACCCAGCGTTCTGATTTACCAAGTTTTAGTTCGTCTTCAAATTGCCCGCCAATACGCTGAGCGATTTAAACCGCGGGATTCTCACTCTGTCCAAAATGCAGATGTGACTTACAGTAGCGACTGTTCTTTGACGTCACGACGGTACGCCCCGCTGCCGCGGCGGACTGAAGCGGTGGTGGGACCCGCTCTTCAGTCGTATGGGCACCTTTCCCACTTGTTGCGTCTCAATTGACCAAGAACAGAGGAGATATGGGGAAAGCATGATCACGCGTTGAGACACACATGGTTAGTGAAATTCTCTTTACATTTTCTTTCTGTTGTTCCTGTCCCTTTCCTTCGTCTTTTTAGCGTTTAGTAAGGACTGCACATGGTTAGTACTAGTCAAGATGATTTAGTTAGACCCGGTGGTATTTTTTTTTTTAATGAACCTTGTCTTTTGTAACGCGTAGTTACACAAAAACGTTCTACATTGGACATGTTTTGGTAATATAATTAAACCAAATATAACTAAACTGCCGTGTAGGATAATCCGCTGTGGAATTATGGAGCTACCAATCCGGTCGTAATACAATCTGATAGGAGTCGTAATGTTCAATTAATTACAATTCATTACCGTCAAATATAAATGATGCAAAGTTCTTGTAAATTTAAGGACAGCAATTTAAGTATTTCTATATAATAAAGAAAAATGAACCTGTCATTACGGGGTTAATATAGTGTATATCGATTTTAAATGCTGAATATCCTAAATGTATTATTTCTAGAATGTAACAGAACATTGTTTACAGATTTTGGAGTAGGCCAAATGTATGTAGTGGCCGCTATATTTTTAAATGTTATGTGAAGTAGCCGATGTAACAATATTTTATCTGGTCTATCTATCTAATGGGCGTATGTCAACCCGAGAGCGTCATCTTAAATCTTAAAACAAAAACCAAAAAAAAAAACCACACAAAATTAATTTAATTTTAATTGAAAACTTTATTAGATTATAATAATAAGACAATAATAGCGTAATGATCTATTAGGCACCGAAGCACGTGCAGTGATCCAAATAAGCTTCTGAAAAATAACAATAAATGTTGTTTTAATTTATATTGACCTTTGCAACTAACACTTATTAACTCTGGATTACCACAGTTCAAACAAGACTTCACATTTTTTTCAGAATACTGCTCAATTAACCCATAATAATAAAAATAATAACTTGTTCTGCAGCTGACGGTGTGTTTTCGTAAGTCCTAGGTACATACAAGGAATATTATTAATATGGTAAATCATTTTATAAATTAGTTTTTTTACCTTTTAATCACGCTTTAAATCAGCCGTTGTTTACACTTATTTATGAGAGTTTAGTTAGGATAAGTCTCCATATGTTGGAAGATTTAAAGAAAAATATTTAAATTAAATTAAATGTGCAAAAAATGACACATTTTCGAAATAAATATATTAACAGGTTTAAAATGACCTTTTTTGATATGACAAACGCGTTAGAACTAATCAATCACTTTCCCGCACCAGACCAAAATCGAACGATAAGTTGTTCATTTTTAGGATTTTAGAGAAACTTGTTAACAACGGTTAAACTTGACTGCAAAGTTAAGTCTAATTCTCGTTTCTACGTCCAGTGTACCCTAAAAACACAGTGTACCCTCTGTACTGCTTTCTTAATTTGATTTATGAATAATGATTTATGTAGCGAAAGGAATAAATAACAGCTTAACTGTTGAATATTTTATAACAATTTCATTACATAATCAATGCATTAAAACTAACAATAATATAGAAATTATTACCGAACAGTTTGTTTACATTATTATCATTACCATTGAGTCTTATGAAGTTGATATCGTTGGAAAAACACCTTGATTAGTTAGTGTCAGTCAACATAAAGTTAGCCGAAATATTGAAAAATATACTCCCCCGAAATATCAGAGTATTGTTGTGTAATAGGCTATAGTGCTTTGATTTTTTTTTTATCACGCTATTGGGGCCTACAAAAATAGTTGAGATTGTTTATATTGTAACAAACAGAAACGCCCGAACCGAATCAAGAGCAATGTAACCGCATCTATGCATTACTATAAATATCAATTAATATATTATGAATATTATTAATTTCCTCCCTACCGGCCCGACGCGTCCATCGACATACTTATTTGTAAAGGAATAGGTGTAGGCCTACCGGTTCATTTCCTTTTTCTTTTTTGCGAATTCATAAATTGTGATCAACCCGTAATTAAACAAATCCTTTGCACAGATGTAAATGGTAAGAATTGTAAACACAAATTTTAGATTTATTTTAGGTTCTTTCTCATGTTGTTTCATCTGATTTTTAAAAGTTTTTTACGTTTCCCTTTCAAAAGAGCTACCGATTTTATTTAAACAGGCAATGGAAATTATAAATAGCCATTGAATAATAGCTATTTATTACGCTATCAACATTTCATTATTTGATTTGTTGTTTGCTTTATAGGTCGCCTAGAGCGCAAACATGTAAACTTTGCGTATGAAAAGTGACCCTTAATATGAAAAACACTCATCCATAGTTCACCTGTTATTGCCGTATAAACTAGGTTTATTTTGGAAATTATATGCCTATCATATGTTAAATCTGCAATTATGCCCTCATATAGTGTTAGACTAGCTTACTTTCTCATTGTAAAATATCGTTCCATGCATTTACTTGAATCGTCTGACTTGACACGTTACGTTTTTGCACCCCTATTTTGACGATTACAGGCGGGCTATTTATTTCCGATTATTTCCGCTAAGTTGACGCTTCTTGAGTACTGCTGTTGTTTATAACAAATCAAGTGGGTCGAATTTCTATCATAAATGTATATATGCGCATTACATGCGAAAATGTACTCTAACGTAATAGCCTACTGTATGTAGCAGATCGTAAACAGATCGGGAGTGCTGTAGTTGTCGCTGAAAAACAGTCATTTAGCTAGGTATCAATAATATTTTATATGAATGTACTTTTCCCACCCGAATCTCAGAAACTTGACTCAACAACAGTAGAACTGTCGTTAAAGTCACAAGATATGGCATTGAAAACGCTGTAAAATAGGAAAACCGTCGGCGTTGACTGGTATAAATATAGTCCAAGTAAATGGATACCTCGTGCTCTACCTTGCGTTTTCTTTTTGTTTGCAACACGAGGGTTCTTTGTAGCGACCCGACTGTCGGAAGAGGTGTGGACCTACAAGACAGTGGTATTTTGCTAAAGATACGAGCAGCGATAATCCATTTTGACGCCTGTCAGTTTACCTCCCTCACGGCCCACTAAAATTAGACTATTACACCTAAACCAGGCTCCAGGAATCCTCTCCGCGCGGAATATCACACTTACTGTGTAGATCAAGAATGCCGTTTGGGAATTGGTCGGTATACATAACATTTCTGTTCCCGGAGTCGTGACCGTGTTAAGTTTCGGACTGGCTAAGGACAATTGGAACTTATGAAAGGTGTTACCGCCAGTTGTTAACAGGTGACAAACAGGTGTGCGGCTCAGAGTTTCAGCATATGCTTAGACTATATAAAACCGTCATCGTAGTAGGATGGACCGCCTGTATTTTGAACAACACGATGTAGCACTGCCGTTAAAAAGCATTTAAAACAAACATAATTGAAAGACTGCTGCCACGAACATATATTTGACTACCGCATTTTATTACAATAATATAAACCTGCTAAAGCCTTTATAGTTTTTTAAAACGATTACATACATTGGTCCTTTCCTTTTTCTAAACCCTCTTCAACCGTTCATATATGTAGCTAAGTTTAAAAAATAAAAAATAAACCACAACGAAAAAATAATTTCACGTTGGAAAACCATGATTGTTAAAAAGTGTGTGTCCTTATGTCCATATGAAACACATAATAATGTGCTTTTTAAACCTCAGATTCTCTGTTACTCGTTTATAGGAACTTTTCCATGTTCATGTTAAAATGATTGACACTTCAGCCTTGTAGAGCACTGCGTGACCCTGTACAGTATTTTCCTATTATTGATTCGGCATATTCCGTTTCACCTAATCGATTTAGCCTTATTGGACCACCAAGTTGCTTGGGATGAAAGTATCTGCCCAAATAAACATGTAAATGTTAATTAATCTTAAACAGCTGCGTAGCACCTTCGGCTCTCCGGCTGCCATCTTGCCCAGTGAAGCGGAACCCTCCGCACAGTCTGTGGAAGATTGAAACTGCGTGTTGGCCATGACGAGGAATTTTAAAATGTGTGAGACAGGCCAAATCCTGCTCATCTGCCCCTAGATGCTCCGCAAACACTGGGATTTCGACCACTGAGTGGAACGGAGTGAAATGACAGGTACTGTACAGGGACAGTACCCCTTCCCCCTACCCCACCGCCAGATCCCCATCAGAAGCCGATGATGAATTTACCAGAACACCTAAGCCACAAAAGAGAACTAAAAAACGGGTTACTAAGGGAGGAGAATCTCGCTCTTTCCCCCACTGGTAGCGCGCTGTTTCTACTCTCATTTTCTCGCTCTTGTTTACATGGCTGCCCCGTGACGGTAGAATTTATCATCTTTATCCCCAGGGGGCAAACTACAGTTTCCGGCAGACCCCCAGATAAAAATGATCGAAAATGATTTAAGTGTATGTATTTGAAGTATTCAGATGTGCTGAAAAATAAATTATTGTATTTGATACTTATCTTCATATAAATATGAAATTATTTTTAAATACTCTGTCATTGAATATTTTCAAATAATTGCCAAGTTTTACATTGGCTTTACATTTTATTCTGCTGTATTACATTTTGATCTGTTGATGGACACATTTTTTAACCAATCACTGATTAAAATAAAAAAGGGAAATTGCTAGCAGTAATTTCTGGTTATAATAAAATCTCAGTTCAATGTAGCAATTTAAGAGCAAATCAAAACTTTGAAAACCTGCTAATTGTATTTAACAATTTGTATTTAATAGTGTTATTTTAGTTTTTTTGCATGTATCTTATTTATTCTATTCACAAAAAGAAAATGCTATTTTAATAAATGAGATTAGCGGGTTGTCAAAGTCTTGATTTAGTCCCTAGAGCTGCCCTTTAACATATCGTTGTTCATATTTGTTCAATATTTATCATATTGTTTAGAAAAGATTAATTCATTTTCAATACATTCCTTAAATAAATACAGAGGAAATCTTTGGAAATATATTTTAAATAAGTTTTAAATACATTCCAATACTTGTGTTATTTATCACATTACTGGAAAGTACAGTGTCTCAAATATGTTTATATAGTTATTAAATAAGACCTGGGTCTCCTTGCAAGAAAGATTGCTCCACTAATAGATCTATTTACGGAACAAAACTACAATATTTAAGCATGTCAGATAAACTTGGTCTTTTTGTAGATAAAAAAAAAAAAAATCAGTTTTCGTTTTTTTTTTTTTTTGAAGCAACATTTAATTGTAGATGTTCTATATAGATGTAACCAACCCCTCCACACAAATAACTGTCATGGCCTGAGTTTGCACACTCAGAAACATTTTACCCCAGTGTGTATTTAAGGAAATGATATCCCAGAGTTACAACATTATAAGCATGTCCGTTAATCACGCCTATTATCCAGAAATGACGAATTAATTTGTATTTGGCAATGAAGGAGGGGATGACATTAATCCCTCTGAACAGCATTCATTCATTCATCAAGTGGCTGTAATGAGCTATGTTTAATTAGTCTTGTAATGTGCAACTGGAGGAGAGGGAACCAAGATAAGTGCAAATCATAGTTTGGGAATCTGTAACCCCCTCCTCCCCTTGGGGGCTGTCAGCTCCAAATATCACAACCCTGCTCTGACATCTGCCGGAGGCCTGTAAGCTGAAGACCTTTGTAACCTAATGCTCAATTAATCAGCCAATCGATTAATGAGTATCACTTCTTAGTGTAGCGATCGTGTTCCCCAGAGGCACGCCCCGACGCGTTTGGAATGACCGGGTGTCACACCGGGCTGTAGGAATGTTGGGCAGTGAGACTGGGGCCACGGTCGCGCCAATCATCACTCTGGCTATGATCTGCACTGTTTCCAATGGTGACGCCAAAACAGACGACGGCCAGGTTGTGTGGCCCTCCACGTCAGGATCGTAGGTCTCTCACCCCCACGCCGAGCCCCCTTTGCCCTCAGTACGGGTTCAGGTTTCAGACAGCGGTCTAATTGAGCCCAGTGACTCGTCCCGCGACCCTCCTAACACTCTCCTCTCCTACGGGCTTGGTTTATACATCCCTGCTGACTGCGCTGTCAGTGTCAAACGCTTGTTAGGAGATCATCAATCTTCAACAGTTAAGAACATTCCCAGAGAGAAGGGCACAGGTGACCGACAGTGAGAGAGAGAGATACAGAGAGAGGGAAATGTGTATATATATATAGAGAGAGAGATAGACAGGGAGGTGTAAGGGGGGTTTACAACATACGACGTGGTAACTTGTTTGATGTGGAGTACACTATGCCTTTCTAGCCTTCCACAGGCTGCTGGTATTGTTCATCATGAATGCCGGGAATTGTTCTCATGTTTTCACCCAAAATGACATCTTAAAAGATACAAAAGACACATTTGTCTAAAACTCAGCCAGCAGCCAAGATATAAAAAAAAATTTAAAAAATAAAACCCCTCACACTTTTGTGCTGTATGAGTTTATATTTTTTAAAGTACTTCCCAGATGAGGGCTCAAGTCACATATGTCTTCCTCTCCCTCCATAAAGTTTCCCTCCTTCGCCCTCTCAAACTTCCCTCTCTCTCTCTCTCCCTCTCAAACTTCCCTCTCTCTCTCGCCCTCTCAAACTTCCCTCTCTCTCTCGCCCTCTCAAACTTCCCTCTCTCTCTCTCCCTCTCAAACGTCCCTCTCTCTCTCACCCTCTCAAACTTCCCTCTCTCCCTATCTCTCTCTCTCCCTCTCTCCCCCCCCCTCTCTCCCCCACCCTCTCTCTCTCTCCCTCTCCCTCTCTCCCCCACCCTCTCCCTCTCTCTCCCTCTCTCCCTCTCC
>JAOYSI010008925.1:0-11231 GCA_025775065.1 Hiodon alosoides | reverse complement strand
TTTCTTTTTTTTTTTTTTTTTTTTTTTTTTTTTTACTCTCCATGCTCTCCCCACGTGTCCTTTTTTACGCCCCCCCCCCCCCCCCCCCCCCCTTTCCTTTTGACATTTGTTGACTCAATTGAAAACGTCAGCCAGGAATATTTAACCTGAACAGAAGCATGTTGACTTCCTTTATGGGAAATGACAGATGAGGACACGATCTGTCTTCATTGGCACAGATGAACACAGACAAGCGTGCTTCTCCCTAACTAGTGCACAAGTCTAAGATACGTAAATAAAACCAGCTGACAAGCTGAGGCGGTGGGGGGGGAGTGTTAACAGAAGGGGTTTTGCTTTTTTCATGAACAATATATGAGGTGCTTTTTGCAAGTCAAACCCTGGTTCAGTGGCCGCTGCCTTTTCTCTTAGTGCCTTTTAAGGGAGGAGATTGCGTGCCGGGGACACACAGGGGTGACAGGGGTATTGATGAACAGAAAATGCCGCATTAACGAGATGGCTGTTGACATCAAGATTAGGTCCGTCTACTCTCCATCATACAGGCACATGTAACCTTGGAGGAGAACTTCCTTGGAGCTGGAAACTGTTTTCCCGCTATCATAACAACTGGTTGGTAGAGCAGTCCTGCCGTGGCTATGAAGGGGTAGATCCACAACTGCCCCAAACATGTCTGCTTCCTCAATTTACCCAGACTCTCTTTTCTCTCAATGCTTTTGACTGGAGCTGTATTTGGATTTGTTTTTCTGTTGTTTTTATACATTTGCTTAGCCAAAGAATGGGCTTACCCGCAGAGAGAGACGATTGTCTCTGCTTGATCAGTGGCTTAGAACCCGCCGGTGCACGGTGATTGGCCGCGGTGTTTCTGCCTGGGCCCGCCCACACTAAGCTCTTCTAACCTGTCTATGCCTGTATAAAACTGGGCTCCGAGTTAATCTCACCATGTGAAAGCTTTCCGAGGGATACAGACCGACACCTCGCTTTATTGCTTCAGAATGTCCGTACGTCTGCACACTATTCTGTCTTTATGATTACCACCAAAAACCCCTTTTTTCTCTCTTTATCAGACCATCTGTGACTTTAACAGTCTTGGTCTATTTTTCTATAAGGACGAGTTTTTAGATACATATTTTTATTTGCGTTATGTGTGTACAAAAGTTGTTCTGTATTTTATCGTGTTTCAGAAGCTATGGAGCTCAAGGCCAGAAAGTCCTGCTCATTTTCAGTTCCAGCATTTCTTTTCTCCCAGAGAGCTGGATGAAAAGCCAGCAGTAATAATTGTATGGCCGGGTTCTCTTTCCTGACGCCCACCGGTAACTTTGAGTAAAGCGTTTGCTTTGAATAGTGCATGAATAGCCTTTCTCTTACATTAGCCGCAGCTCTGGACCACGTCGAAAGACCGCCCATCATAAAGACCTTTGATCCATTAAGAATCCAATATTCTGGGTTAACCAACCTGTCGGTTGCGTTCCTGAAATCCAAAATCCCTGGCATTCCAGACGCCCCCGCCAACCCACCCCTCTCAGGTGAGCATATCCACGTTCCCTCGCTTGATGGAAACCCAGTCCATCCAGTCAGTCATCTCAGAGGGAAGAACCGAAGACCAACTGAGAGTCAATCAGTCCTCGTAGCTGTCGCTCTTTAAGGGCTTTTCTAAAACAAACCCCCCCCCCACGCCCGTGTTGGTGACGACGAGGATACGTTCCGGGGGAGTTTTCCCATCTGTCTCTAATTCTCCACTGCAACTACAACACTTGCTCTGAATGTTTGAATGTTTATCGACTTCCGTTGTGCTCTAATTCAAGGTTGCTCAGGAACGTCGTGGTCAAAGGGAAGGAAAAGCAGAGTCCTAGCAGAGTTTCCCTGCCCTTTAGTCGTCATCACCGTCACTCGTCCTTACTATTTACTTATTATTAGCTTACTATTTACTTATCGTTGTTTACCTTTCCGCCTGACAAAATGTTTAGCTCTGAGACTAAAACAATCCTGTCCGATGCTCTGACTATCTTTAATGCCGCCCTTTGATCCTTCCTACGGCCAGCCATTGCCGGGCGAGACGAGGGAAAAAAAAGAGGAGGAGAGACCAGATGACAAAAAGACTGGTGGGGGCCGTCTGGTCCGCGCACGGGGGACAGATCGGCGAAGCGGTTTGTTGGCCTAAATTTAACAATGATATATCATTATCACAACTTTGGCAGAATCAATGGGGCTGTAGGTTGAGCGGGATTGGTATAACTAACATGCTGAGAGGGTGTTGAAGCGCGGGAGTATGGATTGAGTCACTGCCTGGATCAATGGCATTTGTGCACACTAAGCTCAATAACAAGCCTCCCTTGAACGGGGAGGGAAAAAGAAAGGGACGGGTGTAAGAAGCAAATTTGCAGGCAAAGAGCTAATATCCTGCCTGCAGCTGGGTAAGGTCAGCCTGAGCGCCAGAGGGGCAGAGTGTAGGACAAAGAGATTCCCCTGCTGGAAAGCTCTAATACCAGTCTACACAGCCCTTATTAATATTTTTGGATCGTTGATATTGACAGCGAGAAATAAACATTGTAAAATACAATGGGGGGAGTTGGGGGCTTGCTGTTGGGCTACAGTCATCAGATACGAATGCTTAATCAGTGTACTTTGTTACGTCTCACAGTTAATACAGGATTGTAATATATATCATATTCATAGGCAAGATGAGTGCATTTCAGGAATTTAAGATTTGTTCTTGCTTCTCAAAGTGCAATTCCAGCTCAGACTTTTTTCGGCTCGCGTCGCTGTGCCTCAACACAGCATTCCTTCACCAGCACATCAGAGCGACACTTTGCAAATGTGCTGACTTATCAAACCCTCAGAAAAGTTTTTTTACCCCACTTTAATGGGTGCTTCTGTTTAAGCCAAAGAGGGAGGACACACGCGCAGGTGCCGTAATTGGATCTGCGAGGTTTAAAGCTCTTTTTTCCTTCCTGATAAATACCTGGAGAGGATGGCGGCGGATGGCACGCTTAACCCTGCAAAGAGTTGTAGGAAAGCCTACGTGTTTTGCGCGTGCCATTTCAGGCGATGCTTATTAACACAGGACGCGAATGGGCTACGGTGCAGCCTAACAATGATCTGTTGAACCTTAACGCCTAAAACCTATCCACACATTGGGTTGATTCTCAAAACGAATACGTATCTCCCAAGCCATAAATGAATTCAAGCCTTCTATCGGAATATATCGGTTGATGCAAAGTACATATGGTTCAGAAATTGTGTTTGGAGCTGCAATTATGAGGCTAAATGTCGTAAATACTGCTCAGATTATTTCACAGGCCTGTTCTGCAGTGGAGTAGCCTACACATGGTCAATGTCAGTTCCGTTGACTGGACTGAAAAGGGAAAACATTGAGACAGAGATACTGTAGTGGTAGGTAAAAGACTTTGTAGGGGATTGTAGGGAAAGGGTGAAAGACAGAAAATGGATTATAAATAGAGAGGAGAGGCAGATGGGAGAAAAAAACATGTAATTGGGCCAAGTAGCAATGAGAGCTGTAACCAAATTAAATGTCTTTATTTGCCTTTTCATCCCACAGTTTTGACAGATGAGATGTAGAGTACAGGAAAAGAGGTAATTAAACAACTTAATGACTTTGAAGGTCTTTTGTAAGCAGATGAGTTTTCTTCTTCTCAGATGATTTTTTTTATAAGGCAGAAAATCTTTCAGTGCTGTCAAAGAAGCTTCTTATAGAGCAGTTACCACAGCGTGTGAAATTGCTCTGGCTCGAAAAATAATTTGGATTTTTTTCTTCCAGGCAGAGGCGAAACAAAAGGCACCCCCCTGGTCTAATTTGCCTTGCTAGGGTCCCTCCAGGTGGGGGGTCTGCACGGACAGAAGACCCTGTCTCTGTGCTGGGGGGATTACTGGGTGTTTGATAGAGCCTACCAGCAATTTCACCCAAAATGCTGCAATTGTCCCCAAGATTGAAGAGCGCAGAGCATAAGCACTCATTTTCCCTCTTTTCATTATCTCTCTCGTATTTACCTACCTTTGTCTCAAAAGGGGGGGGAGAAATCGAAAGTTTTAATGGTCCCTTTTCCTGGGGAAAAAAGGTTTTAACAGTGTGCAGTGGCCTGGCAAGGCTGTTAAACTAGGGGAAAGGCCGTGTTAGGAAAAGAGTATGAATAGCAAATGACTACTTTTCCACTTCTACTGGAATAATGCGCTAAATCAGCCTCACGGGGCCCGCCCTGGTGTTTTTTCCTTACTGATTTTAGATGATCGGTTTTGAGGTGTCACACTTACACCCGCGGCTTGTCTTGCGTTGGCGAAATTACGGCATCAGGAGAACAACAGAAGCGCGTCACTGATGGGAAGTTACGTCACGCGTATCCTCTTCTGTTTTCTCCGCCTCCTCTCAAGCGAGGAAGCGCTCGGTGCGTAAGGTAATGAAAGGGGCCATAATGAGCTGACTTAGCATTTTTGGGCAGCGTAGGTTTTTGGAAAAAGTATTTTTCTTCTCTGTTTAATGACAATAAAATACACTTAATTGACAGGACTCTTGTTAACGGAAGTCTCTGTTGAGGCCTGCTTTGACGGCAGTGCCGCCTTCCGCATATTTAAAAGCCATTTAAAAAACACTGCTGCTGCGGTTACTTATCCAGCGGCTGGATATTTATTCATCCTAATTTGCTAAAGCTGCAGATTTTTTTTCTGAAGGAAACTTTGTTCTGGTGGTTCTGTAAGATCACCGTGAAAACAACTGTCCAAATTCGTGGCCCCATGTTTCTCTGTTCCACGCCCTGTCTCTATTTGAGGAAGATTACAGGTCTGACTTGTCAGCAGTCTCCCACAGGTTCTGTTTCCCTGTGTCTGTGTACAGTTGCTGTGTCAGATTTATACTCTCAACTCAATCATCACAAAGGGCGTTGGGTTACGCAGAAGGGAGTGTAGAAGGTGTAGGTTCAGGTCATACACTGAGACATGGGGTAAAATGCCTGAGTGATGCGGTAATGGTCATCTCCAGGACGATGTCCTGGTTGAAAAGAGTCTCTCACGGCAGTCTCGGGTGGAGCGTTACAGCAGCGGCCTCGCGCTGGCAGACTCCAGGGTTCGGTAGTCTCTGCACAGCTCTGCAGTCCGCTCGTTGGACCACAGACTCATGTGGGTTACAGAGCTGTCGTTTGGGCTCGCAAGTGTTGCTGTCCTTTAACCAAACACATGCAAGACTGGAACATAGCTTCGGTAAAGAGACACTCGTATTAATGAAAGTTAACACCAGGCTTCTTATCTTTACCTAGGTAAATTCAATAAACTCTATTATTTTCACGGTTACGTATGCATGAATTTCAATTATTATGTGAAAAAAGGGGGGGAAACTGCTATTAAATCCCATTTAAAAAGAAAGACCTTGAAGTTTTAATGGAATTCTACACTTTGTATCTGAATGAATGAAGTCCAGTGCAATGAAAGGGAAACGATTCCCTTCTAATTTGATCATGGCGAAACTAGAACAAATGAACCGAGGGTTTTATTGACTGCTTCCTCCCGAGCGGCGGGTGAGTGACAGAGCGGAACGCGCAGCGTTTCATAACACAAGGTGCTGCACTTTCTCAGACTCCTTGTGTTGGGACCCGCTGGGCGCTGGCGGAGGGTAACCGTCTGTAGGAGGGGACCGGGTCCTCCATATGGCCAATAGAGGGACATTACCTGTCGAGAAGGCTTGCATGATTGAGCAATCAGGGACAGATGAATCCAGTTTAAGCATGCCTATTACACCAAGGGGCACTGCAGTAAAGACACTAATATAAAAGACTATGAAACACGTACTTAAAAAAACTAATAAGGAATGGAATGATATTGCTAAGAGCAGTTTCTCATTTCTATATGCAGGGAAATTTTTAGCATTGGCTGGCACCGACCCTTCTCGCCTACATCTATAGATAAATATCTCTGTAAGATTTAATTTTTCCTTTCTTCAAACTTAATTACTGATATTCCTCCGTAATATGTGGCTGATTTCAGGCAGATAATTAGTTGGGATATTGAGGAGGGCCTCAAGGGGCCCAAACCAGGCATACTGGAGACAGGGAGATCAGGGGGGACGCCGTCTTTTCAAATTATACTTGGGGCGAGAGCTCCCAGGCAGCTTACGTGGCTAAGGCCTGGTAATTAAATTGTAATTTAACCTGCCGACCGTCCAGGTCGGGGCGCGGAGCCCGGCAACAGGATTTACTCTTAATGAAATAATAAAGCGACACTCTCGCCATTCGTCAGTCATGAGATGTCCCTGTCTCTGCTCTTTATTTATCTCTCTGGCCATCGTTAGGGGTTGAAGGCGGATAGGTTTAGAGGCCGAGGTAGGCTGACGGTGGGGGGAGAGGGGGAATCTATTGGTAAACTTCTCAGTTTGTAACCTGAATGTTCTTGCTTTTCAGCCTCTGAGACGCAAAAAGATTCAAGGCATGCAAGTGAAAAGCCTGGCATCTTTGGGGGGGAACAAGCGTTTAAAGTGGATATGTTGTTTTTTTATCTAAGTTTTTTATTTAAGTTTGAAGCGATAACCCGGGAATGCCTGATGGCGAGATAATGACTAGGCTAACAGAATTATGCATCGGTACAAGTTACGAGTTGACACAATGCATCTTGTCAGTAAAGACTGCACAAATGTTGAAGTCTAGTGGAATTGAATGTTTGAGAGCTGAGAATGTCCCTATGAGCGTATTAACATTAAACAGGTTTAGTATGTTTGTATGGTCCAGCAGCGTTTCCTGTACTGTAACGGCGTGGATTTGTCGGCACGTGGGCTCTTGATGTAGTGGGTGTATACCAGCGCGGGGAGTCCATCTGGGCCCTGCGTTGGGTCACCCCCCCTCGACCCGATCTCCAGCTCTCTCCTTGCTCACCCTCCTCCCTCGCAGGGCGGCTGGAGGTGGATGACACTGATGCGTTCCGCCCCAGGTTCTCCGGGTCACCATTCTCTCCCGCCTCCCTCTCGTTACTCCTCTCTCAAACCAAACCCCAACACCCCCCACCCAACTCACAACGTGACAGGCCGGTCCATTTAACGCTCCCTAAAAGCAAGAAAGTCGAGCAGGGGAGTCCGGGCCACAAACGGCAGGTGTAATTACGACGGAGAAGCTCAGGAAAACTTTTATACCCAATAAACCAAACGACGACTTTCATTGCCTGACTTTGCTTATGTATTTTTTTTTTTTACATAACTTCGTTTAACGAAATGATAAAAAGGTCATTTCACTTTTCGTTCTGCTTCTCTCTGTTTATTTTGTTGGTTAATCTGTAGATGTCAGGTCCAATCTCGCAGATTTGATTGGATTGTCAACAAATTATTGACAATTAACCGGCGATGTACATTGGTAATTCCCCATTAATGAGTTCAGTGTATTAAGATTCAAACCTTTATTATATATAGATTTTTAATGAAGTAGAGATTATCCTCCATAATAACCCCCTTGTGTCAGTTAAGCTTTCTCGAAGCCCTTTAATTAAACCTGTTTGGGGAAGCCGTTTTTATTTCCATTTAGCTGTGACTGCAGACCAGCATTGTCAATTTTGGCTTCACACTCCGTCTGCATCTTTCACTTTTTCTAAACCCCCTTTCTCAAAATCCCGGCTCTCATTTGTCCCCCCTACTAACCCCACCGCCACCTCATGTTAAAAGTAATCAGATTTCCAGTTCAGATGATGAGCATAGAGGGAGGGAGGGGGAGAGAGAGGGAGAGAGGGATAGAGAGAGAGATAGAGGGAGGGAGGGATAGAGAGAGAGAGAGAAAGAGAGAGGAGGGGAGAGAGAGGGAGAGGGAGAGAGAGAGAGAGAGGGATAGAGAGAGTGAGAGAAAGAGAGAGAGAGAGTGAGAGGGAGGGAGAGAGAGACGCCTGTACCTATATCACTCCTACTGCAATTCACCCTTATTCATGGTTTATTTTTCTAAGCTGAAGGTTTCTGTTAATATGCCTCCGCTTGTTGTCTGGCAAAACATTGGGCAGCGTGTGCATTTTAGCCTTTCTGTGGCCTGGTTTTTTGTGTGTTTATGTAGCTTGGGATGTGCTCTGAGGCATACATGTTTCCCGCATGACCTTGTTACAAACATACACACACTTGTATTTAATATCACCTTTGATAATTCCGTTTTTCAGTTTCTCTTGTTACTGTAGTATTATTAGGTTTAATACTAGGTAATCCAGGATGATTTATGTATAGACAACAGATTCCAACTTAATATTATTGCACAATTCCAGAGCAGCTATACGTTTAAGTTAAAAAAAACAAAAAAAATTCTAACAGGATGCCTGTTCAATGCTGAAGGTTTGACATACAATTGTTGTGATACAGTATTTTACACGTTGGTAGACCCAAACGCTTACATTAACCTTAAATAGATTTCAGCATCTGCAAACTTTAAAGATGTTACTGGTTTGTTGACCTGCTCTGTTGGGACGGGAGGCTATACAGATATACATTAAACCCTTGTTTTGTTGTTTTAGGGGCATTTCTGTGATCTTGGAGCAATCCAGCTGTCACCCAGGCACAGTTAATACCATATGGCCCATATGATGTCATGCAGGCCATGTGATGTCATTCGAGAAAGGTGATGTTAGGTGGGTCAGGGATTCGTGATCATTGTGAATTCATCTTTCAGAGCACTTTGACAGAGTGAAAACCACCGAAAGAGCGATTGCATGATACACAAACGTTTGGCGTATTATGGCACGCCGCAGTTTTCTGGCTGCGGCCACTCCTGCCGGCATGAATCTGCACACACGTCTCCCTCCTGCAGTTTCTGGGGGGGCGGGGGGCACCGAGTGGCCTGAGATGAGCTCTCGCTCTATCTACAGCAGACAACCCTCTGGATTCAGACACATGGGAAGGGAGGGTGGTACCAAGTGACCTTTCCAGGAGCACATTAGAGGCCAGCCTTGGTTAACTGCCCACGCACACCTACGCCGACTACGCACTGATTGTGCACTGCAGGACTGTACTATGTGTATACTATACACGTTATGTATGTATGTATTATGTATGTAATGGCATTCAAATTACACAGCCACCACATTACAAGTGAATGTATGCTCTCGTGTGGCAAAATGACTGAAGTGTCCAGGTTTTGAACTAAGTCAGCCATCTTCTTTTGCGTATCAGTGCATCTCCTTCCTGCAGACCCTCTGCTTCTGTGCGTTAACAACCTCCATCATTCAGGGGGATTGCTTTCTGGCTCTATGGGCCTAGCTTTAGCTTGTCAGCGTGCTGCCAATCCCTCCCAAGAATAGAACCTGTGATATTTACAACACCGAATCCATGTTTATTATAACACATGCAGTACACACTGGCCCCGGCAGATCCTGTGGTCACCCGGGGTCCCCGCACAGGGTCCCCGCACGGGGTCCCCGCACCTCCTCCGCTGCTGCAGAGCACTGTCCACACGGACTCTTCCTTCGGCTGTACCGCGGCACAGGAGACACGCCAGTGTGTTTGCACACGCGACGCGCACGGGTCGGCTAAACCTGCTCGAAAGGAGAGGTGAGACCGCTGTAGTCTTACAGTCGGTCACTTGGAACGCTCTCCTCCTGCGGTCCCATCTCCCGTCCGATTTCTACTGTGCAACACCTCGTATTAAGTCATGGGCAAACCAATCGCTTGATTCACAACAGTCCGTAGTAGTCTTTAAGGTAAACCTGGGTAAATTTGTGTGTGACGTCTGACGTGTGTCTAATGTTGGGTTTGCCCAAAGCGGGGCCAGGTAATTATTATGAGTAGATGTCTGTGGTGGGGCATTTCATCAAGTAGTCTGAAAAGTCCCTAGCAGGAGTGGGAATTGTCGTTTTATTAAGCAAGCCAGGCATTTACAGATGTGCAAAATAAAAATGTTTTCACTGTAACTTAAAAAATAAATGAAATCGACTAATTTGAGTAGATCCCAGTACGTTTTTTCTTACTTCCATTATAAAACAACAGCTCCCCTGAAATGTAACAAATTTTACAATAAAGCCAAATCGCATTAATAACGCATTTAAAACACAAAAAAAAGAGAGAGAGAGAAAGAAAAGAAATTAAATTTGTCTGTGAAATGCTTGAAGAATTGGCGCCGGGGGTCGGGAATTTAAATGGTCCAGAAAGCAGCTGCGATGGAAGTGAGCTGAAAGAGGAATATTTCAAATAAGAATAATACCATCATGAAACAATTTGCAACCTTATAGGTCCCGCAGTCACACGGCTCCCACAGCGGCCCGTATTACACCACGCCCGGCCTCCGCGCTCGCCAGATGATGTCTGATATTTCAACCTTGTCATTTTTTTCAAGGCTTTAAACCGTTTTGCATCCACAACAGAACGACGTCGGTCCTCACCCTCGGTGGAGATTGAAATTGAACGCAGGAGAACTGGGAAGCCACGCAGATCAGAAAGGAGGGGTCGGCTGTCAAGGTGATTGTCTTTATTATATTTCCACACAGGAATTTAATAAACACGATAGATGTGGGGTTTTTTTCTTTTTTCCCCGCCTCTTTTTTAAAAAGTCGTTAAATCAACCGTACTCCGGGGCTCATGTTGGATTTTGGTAGGGGGATGTGAGGATTGGGACGAGAAGGAGTGTTGTCAGAAGTCCCACCAACGTTACCATCCCAGTTATATCGGTAAAACAGGTCAGGCGGCGAGAAGCCCACCAACGTTACCATCCCAGTTATATCGGTAAAACGGGTCAGGCGGTGAGAAGTCCCACCAACGTTACCATCCCAGTTATATCGGTAAAACAGGTCAGGCGGTGAGAAGTCCCACCAACGTTACCATCCCAGTTATATCGGTAAAACAGGTCAGGCGGCGAAAAGGGCCAGGGTCTTGAAATAGTGTTTTGGGCATAACCTATGAAACCTGAAGTTTGCTGGTTTAAGTCCCAGACCGGAATTTCTCAGAATCGGTCTGCTGAGCGTTATAGTAGGAATGAAAGAGTCGCAGCTGTTTATCACAGTGTGTGTTCATGACAATGAAAGTCTAACATTAACGATTTCGATATGGAAATACGGAATGGATGGATTCCTTTTGACAATGCGGCTATTTTTTCTGCCTTTACTCTTTATTCTCTCTGCTCTACCACTTTTATATACCCGTTTTCTGTCTGAGCCTGTAGGTGACGTTGTGGAGGTTTCTGTCTTAGTTTGACACTTTTGGTTTCTATTTATCATTCTGTAAACCCCAGTAAAACGCACACGCACACACACACACTCTCTCTCTCTCTCTCTCTCTCACACACACACACACA
>JAOYSI010008924.1:0-11232 GCA_025775065.1 Hiodon alosoides | reverse complement strand
TTACAGTGTGACAGAACCATAGTCTGGGTTCAGGAACCAGAGAGAGGAGTGTTAGTGGAGACACACTTGGGTTACAGAATGACAGAACCCTAGTCTGGGTTCAGGAGCCAGAGAGAGGAGTGTTAGTGGAAACACACTTGGGTTACAGTGTGACAGAACCATAGTCTGGGTTCAGGAACCAGGTTTCACCAAGGGTTATAGGTAATGGTATTAAGGTGCATTAATACAATAATTGACACATCAAGTAGTTCCTGCGTTGTAAGCGCAAGGTTTGTTTGTACCATTTTCCAGTTCCTTACCATTTTCTCAAAATTGACCATGTCCCCATGGAAGGATTTGCAGCTCTCATGGAGGAACGTCAGATCTGAGAAAAGAATGAACACACAGGAAAAATTATATAACCTTATGTCAATATTAGCCACCATGCCAGCCTGGTCTCACTCTAATTTCAGACCCTGCACAGCCTTGGGAGCTGGTTTCATGCAACCTTTGCTCTTTTAGAGCTGGTGAGGCTATTTTAGAGAAGTAATGGAATTTGCACTGGGGGTCAGAGAGACAATATTCACCCACAAATATTTTGAGAATGTTGTCGATGTCACACCAACGCAAACTCCACCCAATGGCAGGAGACTGGTTAATGAGCGATATGGAGTTAACCATCCTCGTACCAGCACCACCGATTACCAATTTAGCCTCCATAGAACGTACTTTTTCTAACATGTTGCTTCAACGTCACAGTAAAACTGTGAGAAAGAGTTGTGAAGAGCTGCTAAAAATGGCGGGGGTAACATGGAGCGAAGCTCTGAAATAAACAGAACCTGGTGCATGTGTGTGTGAGAGAGTGAGATAGAGATGCTAAAAAAAGGCTGTCTGTGTGTGTGTGCATCTGGGTTTGTGTGGCTGGGAGTGCATGGGAGAGAGACAGAATGACGATGTGTGTACGTGTGTATGTCAGTTTTGACTCATGCAAGTGTGTGTGTGTGTGTGTGTGAGAGAGAGAGAGTGAGTTTGCATGCGAGTTTGAGCGAAAGAGAGAGACATAAACACAGTAAATGCTCTGTGTGTGCAAGTTTTAACTCTGGTCAGTGAGTGGCCCATGTGCCACCCAGCAGGGGCCAAAATTGGAGGGGGGGCGGGTAACTAGAGAGAATGCTAATTACCAGGGTTGGCTCATTTAAAGACTGCCTTCTAATAAAGCTCCACCACAGGCACAACTGGGCCGGATTTTCAGCACCAGGGAGTAGTTTATGAGAACACATCTGGAGAACAGCTGGATGGACTAAGGGAAAAGGTAAATTAGGGCTGGAAGGGCACTAGACTCAATGTGGGACTCAGTGGATTTCAAGGCCAACATGGCCTCCTTCCTGTCGCGACATTATTATACTGTAAAGGACAACAGATTGTTTAGTGTGTGAATGTGTGTCACTCACGCAATGCCCGATGACTGCGTGTATGCGTCTGCTGTAACGGTAAGTTATTCACCCATCCCTTTTTTTTTTTCCTGTGACCCAAAAATGTTTTTGTTTGACCTGGCAACCCTGAACCTATATCTGTATGTACAAGTCCTTTGGCATTTGTCAACCGGGGAGGGATTGTCAGCGGTGTTGGGTCCTTGTCAACGGGTGGGGTTGAATGCAGTCAAACATACTTGAAGTAAAAGTCGCTACATTTTTCTAAATTAAAAAGAAATAATACCCTCCTGAATATCCTTGAGCCCTGCCTTGAGTAATTGTATAATGAATATTCATGAGCCTTCCTTTAGGAGCACAGCTCTGTACTGAAGAGGACGAGTGAGTGTGAGTAGTAATGGGATCTGTGGTGGATCCTCATTCTACATGTATGTAGGTGACCCAGCTCAAGGGCTGCAAGTCTGCTGATAACAGTATCTTTAATGAAGGGAAATATATGGAGAACCACATTTTTTTATTGAACCACGACACCACCAGGTACTGACTACCACAGTTCCTGAATGTGTAGGTAACTGTGTGTGTACTACAACCATGACTGTGTGCGTGTGTGTGTGTGTTTGGCTTTGAGTGTGTGTGAGAGATCCATTGATTATGAGTGTGTGTTTGTTTGACTCTCTGCTCACCTTTCAGCAGCAGTGGTGTAAAGGGGATTAGTGGAGGTCTCAGACTGGCCACCAGGTCCCGATAGGACTTGTGGTTCCTGGAGGGGTCCTGCAGTGTACAGAGCCACAACTAGTTAAACAGCTCTTTCCAGACCATAGACTCACTGCCAACAACCGAGACACACCCTTCTGCTCTCATTGGCCAGCAGAAAATCCCACACTCACCGCAAGGCCCTCAAACTGCTGGAACTGCTTTTTAAACTTCCCAGGCAAGCTCTGCAAGACAAAATCTCCACAGTTAATACTGTTCCAAAAACACACATCTCCACAATTAATACTGGTCAAACACATATTTATCCAGTCAACACTAGTACAAACACACATCTCCACAGTCAACACCAGTCCAAACACTACACTCCATAGTCAACACTAGTCCAAACACACATCTCCACAGTCAACACTAGTCCAAACACATAAAAACACTCACGGTTTTGGAATGTCTGAGCATCAAAAGAAAAAGAATCACATGATACAGTGTCACAGTTCTTACCTCCCAGGTGACGCGAAGCCGGCTGACCGCTGGGTTATCTAGCCCCAGGGTTACTGCTAAAAAGGTGAACAGGTCCTGCTGCTGCTTACACCTGACAGAACAGACACACAAATAAGGCCACAACAATTCTGTTATACACATGGTTTTTACGTTCTGTTACCATAGATCCACATAAAATCAACTCCAAACTGATTGAGAAGGACCCCAATTTCTATTTTAAAAGCTTTCAACCTCTATACTGTTAGAATAAACTAGATTAATACAATGCTAAAAAAAGTGCTGGGCAGAAACAGAAATCTGCACACACTAGGAGCCTCTACAGTAAAGAAATATTCAGTCTTTAGTGTGATTCTTCTGTGTAAATGACCTCAGCGCACATTTTTAGTATGTTCTCAGTCCTTGAAATGACCAGCAGACACCTGTCCTTGAAAACGTCACACCCATGTATCCATAACCCAACATAGTTTAGTTTAGTTTAGACTACACAGTTTTGGAAATAATGAAACAGCTCACGATAAAACCTGAGTTAATAGTAAGTGACCGTGCACAGCTTTAATTTCACAAAATATTCTGACATCACTACTCAATGTAGGGCATTTCTAACCGAAGCATAAAGAACAGTTTCTACTGCTGGTCTCATGGCTATGTTTCCGGTGAATCTGTAACTTCCCACTCACAGAGCTGCGATCTTGATGAATTTTCGAAGAAGCTGCACCCTCTTGGGTAGCGATTGGCACTGCAGAATCTCCGTGGCAACCCAGTGCTGCACCTCACTGCAGCGCTGCAGTACTAGCTCCAAGTTTAGAGGGCGCCAGCGAGCTTGCTCCCCATGGAACACATAGCACACAAACTCCACCTGTCCACAAACAGGAGCAGGTTTTGGTCAATAAGAAGTGTCTGTGTATGTGTAAAATCTAAAACGTTTTCAAAGGAACATAATAAATAATATAAAATAATTTCATGCAAAAAAGCTGGGTTAAAGGAACACTCTGCTACCTTGTAAAGCCCGCCCCCGCAGTTTTCCTCTTTTCCTCATACTATGTAAGAATAAAGCACCCCTACTGGACTAAGAAAAAAAACTCACTAACAATCTTCAAAATCATTACAAACACAACTTCCAAAACTGGCCATTACTGCTTACAATTAAAAACCCATAGTCTACACCTCTACTTTTTAAAGTCATGAACCTTTTCTGGCCCCACCCTCTGACCTCGTGTATGCAGCTGAAAAGCTCCCAGTCAAACGCCACCAGCTGATTGGCCACTTCTTCTGCACTCATGTCATGGAGCTTGCTGTCGCCAGGCGACCAGTAGATTTCCTCAGGTAAAGGCAGCTGAAAATAAAGCCGTATGATTTGGGGGGCAGGAGTGACATTCTGGGATCTTTATCGGCTGATTTCGGAACAGCGCCACTCCACACCCCAAAAACGCAGCAGTATTGAGTTACCATCTTTGCAGATCTTAAAGACAGGAACCACCCAACAACCTTAAATTCACAAAACAGAGCTGGACGTGTGCTGAGTGAGGCTGTCACTGCCCCCCCCCCCATCAACCCACCAACACCCCCTCCCTTACCAGAGTCTCAAGCTCGGCAGGCTCGCAGGCAAACAGGTGGGTGTTCACTCCCAATGTGGTAAAGACGGCCTCGTCACTGGGGCGGAAAACTGCTTTCTCTAAATACATATAAACAGGCACACACACGATGATACCATTAGTGGATTTTATCTTCTTGAAAAGCTCTGTTTGATCACACATTTACTGCCAGGGGGGTTACTCACTCCCCAATCCCCATTCTTTCACCCTCTCTCTTTCTCACCCCTACTCCCTCCTATTCTGCCACCCTCTCCCCCTCTCCCTCTCTCTCCCACCCTCTCTCACTCCCCGACTCCACCACCTACTCACACCACTCCCCCACCCTCTCTCGCCTCTCCTGACTGAGGCGTTTGTGAGAATGTAAAGGAGCACTGCTACATGTTGGAAGGAATGGGCCGTGTTCCAGTTCTTACCCCCAGAGGAGGTGACAGCAACCAGCAGCAGAGTCCCGGGTGGGCTGGGCTGGTCCTCACTGTACTGCAGCTTCTCTTGGACCAGAGCCAGGATTTCTCCCACGCAGCATGACAAACGGCTGCGGATGGTAACGTAGGAATGGTCTGGCGTGTACACTCTGCAGAAGACTGCACAGGCAACGCAGTTAGCAACAACACACACTCAGACATTCACATTCTGATTGATAAGGCACAAACGTACATCATTTTTATCTTTGTTTTTGGACACATGCTATGACATCTTATGACAAGGCCAGGGGGAGCAAAATTGCATGGTGTAATCTTCAATATCTCTATGTGTTGATGTTCTTCGTGTCTCGTGGGACACTTTTTTGTGAACTACGGGTGCTTGTTAGCGGCACATCCACACAGACAGACTAACTTACTGATTCACTCATTCTCTCTCACATGACTCACTCATTCAATCACTCTCTCTCCCTCTCACACTCACACAGCAGAAGGGAAAGCTGCTTAAACTGCTTTCCCTACAAGAACCAATTAGTTCTTTTATGCCACATATTCTTATTCTGACCAATAACGTATTCACATGTCATACACATATTAAGGAATCACACAAACTCTCTCATTCCAACCAATCAAGCGTCACTCACTCTCATCAGAGCCGCGGAAGGCTTCACGGGGCTGCAGACAGGCGTCGATGCGTCGAAAATGGCGGAATAGCGGGCGAACTTGCTTCTTCTTGCTTTCTTTGTCGCTCTCTTTCCTGGGGGCACAGAAAAGGGGCATGTTACCCTCAGTGTTGCTGGAACTACGGAAAAATAACATCTACACTTTTCATGTATGAAATAAATGTAAAGAAACAACCCAGAATGGGATTTGACAATCGGTCATGTGCTGATTCATGGTGATTGTGTTATCAGAGACACCAGTCTGTGAAAGGTTCCAGTATTCATGGTGATGTGTTATCTGAGACACCAGTCTGTGATAGGTGCCAGTATTCATGATGATGTGTTATCTGAGACACCAGTCTGTAATAGGTGGCATGATGTGAGAAACCCCCAGTAATGTCCTTTCATCAGTATCCTAGCAACAGGTACAGCAATGACTAATGTTATGCTAAGAATTTATATTCTTAGGAAGAAATAAAGCTGACCACTAAAATCTCTAAAATCAAAGAAAGACTAATAATTTGTAGGGCTGCCCCCTAATAAATCGACCAAAGATTAGTCGATGAGGAAAGTCTTGGTCCACCAAGTTTTGATTGGTCGGTTGGTCACGGAAAAAAAAAAAAATTCCGTTTTTTTAACAAAAGGCTGTTTTTTTATTTACATAATAAAGTTATAGTGTTGGTGTTACAAGTTAATAAGTTGTGTGATGTCACTGATGTTACATTTTTTATATTAATAAATTAACAAAATGTTCAGACCGTCTCCTTGATGGTTTTTCCGACACTTTCAGAATCATTACTTTTGCCGGTGTTGCTGCGGCTCGCTACCATACCCTAACTCACTGCATAGTCACACACACACACACACACACACACACACACACACACACACACACACACACATATTAAAGGCTCATTATTATGGTTTAGTGTTTCTCTGTAATGTAGAACAGTGTTAGCAATGTTACTTATAATGTTACTTATTCTTTCTCAGCCCTGGAACTCAAACCATTTTCTGATGCCCCCCAAAATATATATTTAAGTAATTAAATTAATATCATAAACGTGCGACGACTAGTCGACTAATGGCTTAAAATAACGACTACTAGCCGACTAAGAAAATCTTTAGTCGGGGGCAGCCCTAATAATTTGTATATTGTGCAAATATTTATCATTGCTCTTGAGAATTTTGCAATGCCCTAGATTTACCCTAGATGCCCTAGCATTGGTGGACTTTGTTTAGGCTGGTACAGGGAATGGAAAATTACATTGAAAAAATTGTTTAAACAGGAGTATGTTATACATAATAACGATTCATAATAATTCACAAACGAGGCCAGTATTGCTAGAGGCGGGGTCTGGGTCTGTGAGGTTCTCAAAAGTCTCTGCTGTGGCTCCGCCTACTTTAAAAGGGCCGTAATGCATGTTACTTTGCTGATGTCAGAGAGGTGTGGCCTATAGGCCAAGTGACAGCCTAAGGAGGACCACACCTGCTACCTGGGAAATGCCGTTTTTTTTGTCAATTTAGAGCTTTTATACCTTGTGGCAAGATGTGTTTTAATGTGTTTTAGAGTACGTTTCTGTGTGACAATGCAGCAAGAGCATGTGTGTGTGTGTGTGTGTGTGTGTGTGGATGTGTGAGACTATGCAGTGAGTTAGGGTATGGATGTGTGTGTGTGTGAGACTACGCATTGAGGTATGGGTATGGGTGTGTTTGTTTTTGTGTGTGTGTGTGTGTGGGTGTTTGTGAGACTACGCAGTGAGCTAGGGTGTGCGTGTGTGTTTGTTTTTGTGTGTGTGTGTTTGTGTGGTTGTGTGTGTGTGTGTTTGTGAGACTACTCATTGAGCTAGGGTGTGCGTGTGTGGTTTTTTTTTTGTGTGTGTGTGTTTCTGTGTTTGTGTGTGTGTGGGGGGGGGGTGTTTGTGAGACTACGCAGTGAGCTAGGGTATGGGTGTGTGTGTGTGTGTGTGTGTGTGTGTGTGTGTTTGTGTGTGTGTGTGGGCGTTTAGGTGTTTGTGAGACTACGCAGTGAGCTAGGGTGTGCGCGTGTGGGTATGCTCACGGGGTTTGCAGGATCTCAGTCCAGCGCTGCAGTTTGAGAACATCCTCCACCAGCTCTGGTGAGCGGCTCAGCTCCTGGACAGCACATAGGTACAGGTCCTGAGAGAGAGAGTAATGTTTTAGTAGTAGTTATTATAAGCGAGAGAAACAGAGAAAGAGCGAGAGAATGGGGGAGGAAAGAAACCAGATTGATTTTTAAGAGAAAAGTAAAGGTGCGTGTCATACACAGTTCCATAACTGTGCCATCTTCACTGACCCATGACAAAAGCTGTGTGACTGGTTGTCTCTGTAACTGTGCCATCCTCGCTTATCCATACCAAAAGATGTGTGTGTGTTTGTCTCTGTAACTGTGCCATTCTCGCTTATCCATACGAAAAGATGTGTGAGTGTTTGTCTCTGTAACCGTGCCATCCTCACAGACCCATGCCAAAAGCTGAGAAGAGACAGTACCCGCTGGTATTCATAATACATGAGAGAGAGAGAGAGAGAGAGAGAGAGAGACATTATGGGTGGGTGAGTGTGTGTATTAGGGTATGCGAGTGTGTGAGTCTTCTTGTCTGTATTAGGGTGTACGAGTATGTGAGTGTTTGTGTCTGCACTAGACTGTGTGTGTACACGTGAGTGTTTGTGTCTGTAATAGAGTGTGCGAGGGTGTGAGTGTTTGTCTTTGCATGAAGCTGTGTGAGGGTGTCGCTAAGCACCTTGGGAAAGTTGTTGTCTTTGCTTCCCTGCTCCAGCAGAAGTTCTCTGTAGATGTCCAGGTAACGGAAGGCGACACTCAGCACAGCCTGCTTCCTGTCAACCCCATCCCAGCTGGGCCAGCCCTCCCTCTCTTGCCCCTCTGCTCCAAATCTGAGCCTCGAATCAAGGAGATATCTGGGACACAGACGCTGCTTCATTCACACAAAGATACACCAACATATGTATGCACAATGTACACATCCCCACACATACACATGCACACACAGCTTCATTCACACAATGATACTTACACAAACAAATAGAAACACTTGCCCGCACATTCTACACTAATCAGATCCCGGACACTGTTAAGCTCAGTGCTGGCACTGGTGGAGTGTCAGACCCAAGACACTGTTGGGCTCAGTGCTGTCGCTGGTGGAGTGTCAGAGCCAGGACACTGTTGGGCTCAGTACTGGCATTTGTGGAGTGTCAGACCCAAGACACCGCGGGCCTCAGTGCTGCAGGAGTGCCAGAGCCAGGAACTGTTAGGCTCAGTGCTTCTGGGACTTGCTTGGCTTGGACTGCTGGGCCAGGGCATTTCCATAACAACGGATTTGAATGGTGGCAGGGGAAGGATCATGTGAGGGGGCGAGAAACGGGAGAAAAGAGAGCTGGGGAGGCTCATTCATCAGCCCTCTGTCTGAGATCTGCATAGCCTTTCTTACTACACAGGACAAATCTGGGCCAGCCCAAACAAAATGGATGCGGACGGAAACAAGCAAGGGGGTTCCCTCGGTGACCTCCATCCTCCCGTTTTAAACTGCCGAGGGCATTTCTGGGCTGTTTCACCAAGCAAAATAAATGTAGGGGCTTCCAACAGCCCATGTGTGACGAGTGTCGCATGAACCTGAAACCCAAAGCTAACACACAGAAAAGGATACTGCTGAAGTAGGACCTGCTGGAACACGTCAGGGGCCAGGAAGAGAGGGTGTGTCAGCATGAAGTCGTCCAGGAACGTCTCTAAAGGGTGGGGGGGGGGGATTTCAAATGGATCTCATTAACAGGATAATTAGTCTACTGTACACACCTTAGTAAGACGAAAACAACTACATTTAAAAATAAATATTTTCAAGGTAGGGCTACGGTTCAAGTTAAAAATTAATGACTGGCTAGAGTTGACACTGTAGCCTCACTCTGCTTTAATTACATTAAATTACTCCAGCAAATGAGTTCGACTGCCGTCAACAAGAGAGTGGCTAAAGAAAAATCTAGCATTGCAGAAGCAAATTTGCAGCAAATGTTTTCTCACAAAAATTTTCTATGAAATGGCATGGTGTCAAGCGAAAAAAAGCTTATTTCACAGAATTAACGGTATCACAGTGTGATGTAGCTGAGTGTCAGGGACAAGTGGACCACGATGACTGGCAGCTGTACCTACAGAAGGCTCTACAGTGACATTTCCAGAGCTGACGCAGTGGCAGGATGGCAGGATAGCCAGAATCAAAGAGATGTGATGAGGTTTGAAGAGTTCATGGTTAGGGCACTAAAACCACTCCAGACTAAAAGCCAAAGTTGCCTTTTAAACCACTTAAATTATTTTATGCAAAAACGTTAATTAGAATAAGGTTAGCGGGCTGCTGAGTGGCTCGCTACAGGTCCCATAATTCAGATTTGCAGGTTTGAATCTGGACCATTTAACAGCCATCTGTGAGCAGGGGACTGTGCACACACAGTCTTAGGTGCCTACGGGGAGGGCTATATCAGCATGAAACAGAACTTTTTTGGCCACATGTAAAAATAACTACACGTGAACTACATTTACCTCAAACCACAATCAACTAACTAAAAACTCTCATTAGACTATTTGTATTAGTGGGCATGACCTATATCCATTTGTATTAGTGGATTTTTTTTCCCAACAAAACAGCCATATGACATTAAAAAAACCAAAGCACCTTGGGATACAATATTGATTTAGGGCAGATTTAACACAAATATGACCCTACGTAGCCTCTGTTGAAAAAACAGTCAAGCTGCACCTGTGTCCCTAGGAGTGTCATAGTGGGGAGAAAAGCCAAAAATTACTTTATGCAAACTCAAAAGCCAATTCAATACCCTGCTAATCGACAGGGGCTCGGAGTAAAGACCGATAGCCTGTAGAACAGATAGAGGCACTCACTGCCTATTCTACAATGCTTCGAAGAAAATCCCTTCAAATGTGGACAGAAAATGCTCCAAGTTCCATTATTTGAAGAGCCGCATGGCTTGCTCAACCAATCAGACTGAACTTCTCCACATTCCACACCGCTACCCTACACATCCAAACTGGCGCAGTCTCTAAAGACATACCGGGTAACTGGTCCAAAGAGAAGAATGGCAGTTGGCCTGACGTCATCGTCTTAAGATAAAGCGTCCAGTTCAGACATGTCTGATCCTTTATTCTACACGCCACCATTTGCACTCACAATAAAAGGACCTTCCTAGGAGGGGCACGACGTGGTGGGAGGGTTGTGAACGTGTTGCAACACATTCACATGTAAAACCAAAAATAAACAAAAACTGTATTTTGATGCTTATTCTACGCTCTGTGACGGACATGCCAACCAAACAGGAAAAAAATATTTGAGCGTCACATCACACATAGCAATCTGTGGCTTGACGGTTATACTGGTTGACCAAACATGTTGCGTTTATCAGCATGATCTTTAAGGGCCTTGCCCCTGGAGGCAGCGCACATCTGATGGAATAGTTGGTCAATGCTGAGCAGGTGGTGATGTCGCCTTTGACTGGCAGGCGATGCATCAGGAAAGTATGCAGGGGGATGGAATGTACTTTAGCTCTCCCAAAAGTGAAAAAGAATTCTGAGAAAAGGGGTATGATGTGTGGTTAGCTGTGTTTCACGGTAATACATTAATGTAAACATATCAAGGGGATGCCCACCACAGTCCCAATGTCAAATACAACCATAGCATGTGAGTTTGTGTATTTGATTCTAACCCTCCGTATTCTACCGCATACGCCCACACCACTAATAATACTCTTATGTACCACAACCCTCCTCTACCCATTGCTACTGTCCTCTCTTATTGACTGTTTGTGTGTCTGCACATGTGCCATGTACACACACACACACACACACACACACACACACACACACACACACACACACACACACACACACACACACACAGACAGA
>JAOYSI010008923.1:0-32776 GCA_025775065.1 Hiodon alosoides | reverse complement strand
GCCAGGAGATCCAACGCCCCCCCCCCCCAAACACAGTGACTTAGAGACGCCACAGCTCCCCCGATTGGTTACCTCTCCTCCCGAGCCTCTGGGCTGCTCTGTAAAGATGGATCCAGAGGAGTCATGGGCTCCTTTTTCTTCTCCTCCGAGGACTTGTCTCCTCCTCCTGGCTCATCTATCAACCAATCAGAAAAATAAAAAACGGCAAAAATCACCCTTGAGTTAACATACGCTTGAGTTAACATTGAGGGTTAACCCGGCAAGACCACTTATCTCTGTAACGTTGAAAGTAGTCTGATACACAATATAGGCTTGACACCAGACATTACCGCAGATACTGTACATTTGTTTTTAACCATACAATCGTACAAATATTAACCATATTGCAGTCCTGTGATGGATTTATTTAACCTTAACAGTGATTTTCACATAATGATGGCAGGTAAGAGTTTCAAACTATAAATTTTAAAATAAGTCGGTTATACAATAGAGGCAGTTTCAGCCCACTTAACTTTCACTTTTGCTCATATACCTAAAAGTCTCTTCCATGACTTGATGAGTGATTTGGCCAGCGATGTCACCTCCTCCTCTGTGCTCTGCTTGCGAATGGCATTCACGGACATTCCGATTCTGGTGGACTGCAGTAAGTGGAAACAACTGAATTTCTAGACCCTAATCCACTCCCAATGAAAACCAATGGCATTGCGTAGGAAAAACAGCTCTTCACAGCGTCCATACCTGTAGCAGTTCAAGGGTCATGGGAATGTTCTTCAGCTCTTTCAGAAGGTCCAATGCTCCAGACTGCAAAGCAGAGCAGTGTCAAAGGGTCATTGTTTTCACTGCACGTCTGAAGTATCGGTGGTGACGGAAAAACCAACACATTCAAGTCCGCCACACATGCAGTAAATTGAGGGCAGTTGACATAGCTACAGATTGTTGATTGAATCTAGGTCATATTTTAATAGACAACCTTGCTAGTTTTTATGCGATTGGCTGTTTTTAATTTTATTCTAAATTTGTGAGAAAAGTCTGAACTACTAAAAACCATTATGAACAACAAATGGCTCACTAATACGTTTTATAATTAGAATTGAGGTGACCAACTACCTTCTTAACAAGCAAACTACCACCATTGGATAACAGACCATTTGATGCTCGGTGACGACTTCTTGGGTTCGGTTTTTTAATGGTCAAGGCAATGAATAATAGTACATTTATTTTAACTATGTAAATCTTTTTGCTGCATGAAAAATGTGTTGATACAAATTTTGACATATATTCGAGTTCAACGCAACGAAGTAGGTCAAAAGCTGCCTGGCTATCTACAAAAATTATTTTTGTTTTATCATCGATACCTACTGTAGTGATTCAATAAAAAAGGCTACCACGTTTCTCGCTTGCTAGTTTAACTAGCTGGTTGGAAACAAGTTTATTCGTACGACGTCACTAAAGCGAAACCCCCGTTTTTGGTGTCAAACCACCATAAATTTCGTACCACTAAATATTTTTGAATATTTTCCTAAAATATTCATGTATTATTGTACCATTCAATTCAATGGCGCTAGTATAAGGACATTAAGCTCCAAGCACACGCAATTCATTAGCTGGCTCATGAATGTCAAACCAAAACTTACCCCATTTTTTTTTTGAGCCATCTTATCCATCTTCTTCGCAATTCTGATAATTTCGTCTTCATCTTTCTTGCCCATTTCGTTAGATTTTAATAAAATGTACTATTAAAAATCAAATAAAAACCGACTCCGACAACATTAACAACACAAGGAGGCAGGCAGATCACAACATCCGCAAGCAAACCAGACCTGGCTAATCAACAAGAAGGCAAGTTTAATCAATCGACGAACTCTGCGATCGGTATGCGACCAGGTACGCGCCAGATACCAAGATTTTAGATTGTTCACACACGATATAGAGTGTAATGAGTGGGAAGCCTTCAGGTGAAAGAAATAACGTAAATTATGTACTATTTTGACGCGTGTTTGAACGCTTGACCTTTTCATGTTGTTTTAAACAGGCTATGCTACAATAAACTTCAAAAAAGGAAAGTAAGATTGATATTTTTTCTTGAAACCTAACCTGTGCCTTACTGTGATAGGGGAACTTACTAGCCTTACTATCGAAAAATAAGGCTCCTAAAGTCGCAGTGTTTTATTTAGTTCTGCAAAACGTTTCCATGTATAGGCAACAACCGGAATTACACACTGTCTGTGCATCTATTCATAGTGTCAGAAGTACTGTAAACAAGGATAATCACAACATATTTTCTGTTGTCCAATTAAGCCAAGCTGTAAAACCGTGTCTTTAAAAATGCAGATGTAGAAATATCGATGGCATATCTATGCTCCTGGAGAAAATGTTTTGCTGCCCATTGATACGCGTCTTTTATGTTTTCAAGTACAAGCAGCTCTACCCTGAGCAACACCCTTCCAGTTATCCAAAGAAAAAGCCGTGGCAGCCTGGCAGACCCAGACAAGGTTAGGCAAACCAGACCAGGAGCAGTACCTCACAATCACCACTA
Source organism: Hiodon alosoides (assembly GCA_025775065.1). NCBI lineage: Eukaryota > Metazoa > Chordata > Actinopteri > Hiodontiformes > Hiodontidae > Hiodon > Hiodon alosoides. The sequence continues at coordinate 30,240 of JAOYSI010008923.1, read as the reverse complement.
GGATGAGCCCTGGACACTGTGGGCCAAACATGTGCCACAGCGAAGAAGGTTCAACCGGTAGATGAGAAATGGCTTGTAAAAATATTAATAATACAAGTGATATGTGACATGTAAAGCATTGTTCCAACAATATATATTTTGTACTTAGAAGCTAAGTGGAGACCTCATGCGATCGAGCAGCAGATTCATGTTACGATGAGAATTCAATTCCAGTTCGCAATCTTCCTTACCCGCTTTATAAACGAGAGAGCAAGAAAGCCGTTTATTTGACGAGACAGTGAGCTGGTGAAGGGAAAGGAGGGAAAAGGATGTTTCAGAGAAGAGGAAAAAAAAACAGGAAAAAAGCCTCATTTGATACGTGTATCCCATGTCACATGTTATGCTTTGAATGTACAGGGAGGATATGAAAATGAGTCATTTGGCAGCTGTATCCTGGCTGAAGCATTGAATATATGTGTTCCCCCTGACCATACATACAAACACACACCACACACACAAGATTTTTGTGTGTGCAATAACCCGGATCTATAAATAGAGTGCCATTTAACCCATATATTGTGAACAGAGGTGGCCATAGAATTTCATCTGGCATAGTGGACTTTATCAAAGGAAGCATATGTTTGAACGTTGGGCACAGAGCATTGTGTAAGCTCAGCTCTACATGTAGTCTCTCTGCCACATTTTTCCTGAATCTAATACAACAAAAAAAAAAACCTTAACACACCTGAATACACACAATGCCACTGAAGGAAGAACAAAAATGTTTTAACTTAACTATGAGATCGGAATTATTTTATTTTTTTTAAGTAGGGGGATTACCACTTAGAAAGAAATCACCCATAAAACCATTTGTGGCAGGCAGCCAGGAGCCACACACTCAAGACATGGATACACACCCACGTTGACAGACAAGCTGTGAGACAATACCCTCAGCCAAGACCTCGTTGTGCGTCTGAGGGTGGTTTCACTAACGATGCCACACTCAGGTGCGTGCAATTAAATGACATTAACAGTGGTTAAAGCGTGTAAAGTAGACGTTTGGGCTTTTGGGCTTTTTAAACTATTTAAACCTGCTTTGTTAAAGAGTTTTCCCCAAAAGGGAGGTTCTTGTTATTAGTTTGTGTTGTCTTGTATTTGTTTAAATCATGATATTATGATGTAACCATGCCTAATAAAAGACCCAGACGTGCTACACTACTGTATCACATTTAATGGGTTTCACTTTTATATCCTTTTTTTAAAACATAATAATAGTAGTGAAACTGCTTGGCTCCAGTTCCCACAGCAGACATGTGAAATGTGAAATGTGTTGTTATTCCTGATTTCTGTCCTTTTGGAAGGCCAGAGCAGTAGAAGACGCATGCAAAATATTGTTACAATCAAATCAGTGTGCAATACAATACAACACAACTTAAACTTGGATCAGATCATATCCATAATAAGTATAATTGTGCTCCTTATTAGAACTGATTTTACTGATCACAGAGATAAGAAGCTCAATTTACTGAAGTTCACAATGCAACCTGTTTTTGTCGGACTGAGTAGAAGTCAATTAATTAACAGGAACATATTTCACACCTAGCATCCTGTTTTATGTTTGGGGGTTGGGTCTGCATTACCGAGTGCTTTGAAGATGTATTCATGTAATTCATAATGTAAAAACACTTTTAAACTTGTTATGGTCAAAGACCACAAGTGAAAAACAATGAGTAACTTTATTTGAGTCTGATCGGTAATTGTTAAATATGTCCATGGTTGGGTCCCTCACACACGGCCTGGTCCGTCACAGAGTTTGTTCTGAGGGGGTGCTCACGCACTGGGTCTTATAATTAATTATCTTCCGGTGTCGCACGCAGCCCATAATAAACTGTACACCAGGGCAGCCTTTTTCCACAGCAGGATCTGGCAAGAACAGTTGTGTGAAAACTGTCAGCATTATCCTTTAAATAAATTAAACCACAGGAAAGAAACTACACAATTATTGTTTACAGGAGAGTGGGTGTCCTTATCTTCAAAGCAACAGAATTCCTTTTGGCAAGGTCTTGAACTTACTGGCACCACGATGAAGGAGAAAGGGAGAAGGAAAAGTTCTCAACATTTCTAGCCGATTCAAGGTAGATTAAGGCAGCCTGAAGCACATACCTACTCTCGGTCATGAATCCTAACACAGATAAATTAAAATTACCATTTTTTTAAGGAAAAAAGAATACAAAAACAACCGCCTCGTAGTATGATAAGACTCAATACTGTCATTAGATCTATAGAGCGGGGGTGTATAACTCCAAGCCTACCAAGCTAGGTCGGCTGGTTCTACGTCCCCACTTAATTATTTAAATCACAGCTCTTTACAGTACATTGGATTATAATATCAATTTATGCAGTTGAAGTAAATGGCGAGCATGTCTGGGACGGCTGCGGCTGCTAACAGTGCCACTGTTCTGCATATACTGCTGTACCGACGCACACACGTATTAACTCACACACGTATGTGACAGCAGGGGAATGGCACGTGTAATAGACCACTGCTCTGCATATACTGTTGTACTGATGCACTTTTAACTCACACACGTATGTGACAGCAGGGGAATGGCACGTGTAATAGACCACTGCTCTGCATATACTGTTGTACTGATGCACTTTTAACTCACACACGTATGTGACAGCAGGGGAATGGCACGTGTAACAGACCACTGCTCTGCATATACTGTCGTACTGACGCACTTTTAACTCACACACGTATGTGACAGCAGGGGAATTGCATGTGTAACAGACCACAGCTCTATACAGACGGTTTTACTGAGACACACTATTAAATCACACACGCATGTGGCGTATGTGGTGTATGTAGAAAGTGTAAACGGCCATTCCTCCGTCAGCACAGTCAATTCCTGTCCAATTAGTCATCAAACCAGCGTGTAAAAAACAACGTCTCCCCCGGAAAGGCAAGGGCCACTGTGATGCACAGCAATGTGTTTTTGTCTGAGTGAATCAGACAAAACACCCCCTGTCCTGTGTGAATCAGAAACGTGTGGTGACTGGTTCTGTTGGCAGAAGAGTATCTTTGAGCCTGATGGGAGGATTTCCCCTGTCCTATGGAGAAGCCTGGGATGATGTAACTGCGGGGCATCTGAAGTGGCTCAGAGGAATCCTCCACTGGCTGGGTTTTAATGTCTTTTACCATCCTGCCAACACTGAGAAACACAGGCATCCGGAAGACATCACCCAACTCTCTGACTACCTTCTGAGGACACCCACACACACACATCTTGCATGGGCCGAGAGTTACAGGGCCTGATTCTGAAGGGAACTGTGTATGATAATGGGCCTGTATTCTATTGTGTGTTAGGGTTTGCACAACACACACAAGTACAGGCTGCTGGGTTCCCTCAGCAGAATACAATGGCTTTGTTTTTATTTACTGCTCACAGCCTACCCATCAGATGCGTCACACCTGATAGCAGCTGATAGCATCATGTGCGCATTAAAAAGTCCATTGAAAGATCACAGCAGTGGCCTCCATCGGTTTGTCTTACATGCCGCAATCTGAAGGTTGCCAGTTCCAAGTAGGTAACATTGTGGGTAAATGAGCGGTTTGTTAGCATTTTGTTGTTAAAGGACAGCTTTCCATCAGAGACAAAATGTCCGCTCAGACCTATTGGCTCCACACTTCCCTCTGCCTGGCAGGTTACCCTTAAATAGACCAACAGGTATACAATGAACTGGAGCTCCAGTTCCAAACCACTGCTGGCAAAAAAACAGTCAGTATGGGAGATTGGGTTTTCCCTGAGAAGCGAAACAGCTGGAAGTCCTGAGGTTCCCCAGGATGGAAGGCAGGGTCCCGTGGGGGGGTGACTTCCTCCCCTCCCCCACCCTACCTCACCTGCCCCCCCTCCGTCAGGGTCTTTAACACTTCCTTCCTGACCTCCCACGGTTTCCTGCTTCTGTTCGTATTACCGTAGGAAACCTGACAAGCTCTCAGCCCAATTCCCTACATGGAAGTATTTTGTGCCCAAGCAGAAATAAATGAAGGGCTAATGTCACCTGTTGAGAGTCAGAGTAATTGAGTTTAAAAAAACAAAAAAAACAATACAGTTCCTATTTCCTAAGTCAAAGAGGAACAATAAGCGCAAACATTTAGAGTTCTGACATTGTGGACCCGTTTCGCAGCAGAGATCAGAACAGGTTTGCCCAGCTTTGACAATCTGTGGTCTCCCCAGCTTTCTCAATATGTGAGCTCCCCTGTGGTCTCACCTAGCAGCGTGTCCTCTGCCCGGCCAAAGCTCGCACATCAGACTGAACAAAACTACCCGCGTGCGGAGACGACCTTTAATGGCTCCACGTTTTATTTGTACACCTCATGCAGATTGTAAATGACTGCAAGACTTCTAAACATTATACTGTGCAAAGAGCGTGACGGTAGCAGTTATTAGCCATTGTCATTTGCTGTCATGAAGTGGATGTGAAGGATGTGATAATTTGCAATTACAGAAGCATTCCTTTTTGCAGTGCAGGCTCAGTTTGCAGTCCTGGCTTGGATTGCAATGCTGGATAGTGTTTGTTTTCCAATATGTTTTTAGGGGACATAAACAAATATCAACTTTAACAACAGGAAACAGGAAAAATCGTCAATAAATTGTGCTTTACATTGTTAACGAAGGAATCGACAAACGCTATATGGTTTGACTGAATGAGGCCCTTTGTGTGTTTATGTCCATATTCTACCTTTTATTGGCTAGTGATTGTTGGTGTGTCAGATATGTATTGTGAAGGCCCCCCAGGGGCTGAGAGTTCCTTAGAGTTATGAGGCTCTTTGTGCGACTGTTTACGTGTCGCCCCACTGCCAAATAACGGTCTGCCCACGCCTGATAGTGGCTATGCTATAGCAAAGGGCATGGGGCCATCTGATAGCGCTCCATGCTCTGTCACATGGTGAGATACAAAATGTTTTGGATGGGAAAGAGCCAGAAAGAAAAACCCCCTAAGAACTCCGTCAGCAATAATAAGCCCCGGTTCTGGGCCATCAGTCTGGCCAGCAACCTGCATTTTATATTATCTGACAGAGGTGGAAAAGCTGTTGTTCTGAAGGAGCACGTTTGTCTAAAAATTGTAGAACTTGTAGAACAGCGAATGTGTTTGTGTGTTTTTTAGCGTTCTTGTCTTTTCTTGCCAGCAAAATCAAAGAAGAATTCTGGCCTTCCAAGTGGCTCAGTCGGTAAAGGCGCTTCCCCGAGCACAGACTGAGCCCTGTGAGCTGAAGTTTACTGGTTTTGTGACCAGCAGAGCACAGCGGTGGTGCTCACCGACCCTCATGGAGGGAGTGAATCTTATCATAGCCTCCACAAACCGACTGACCCCTCCCTTTCTGCCGGTGTGTCAGTTCCTTGTTTTAACCAAGCCACTCGTCCGTCTCCCAATCACAGCATGTGGTTGGACCAAATGCTGGGAACAGACTAGAGTATGGTTAAAGAGAACTACTGGATAACTGTTCTGCAATGTAATAAATCCACTTTGAAAAAAGAGACAAAGGGGTCATTATTTAATTATGATAATTAATAATTTCTAGTATTATCAGTTGAAAAGTTTTAATAATAATTAAAGACCATAAATAAACAATTCGGACGGCAGTAGTGCAAATAATAGAATTCAGGAAGTCAAACAAGGGCTTCCTCCATTTAGATAACGTCATCAATATGTCAAAGAGTTGTCTCTTGTAGTGAAAAAAAAACGTCGTAGTCGTGAGCTGCGTATTGAGACGGCAGAATAAACGCGTAGATAAAAGCAGAGTTCTGCTCCTCGTCTCACACCAAGATTTATTTTAATGAGGAAGCTGCAGGTTTCCTCCTGTCAGTGAAGTTCTGCACGCCGTCGTGATTCCAGAGTCGAGTCTGGGTCGCGCTCTGTTTATATAACGTGATTTATTAGCGCCGCGAGTTTCGCGCAGTTTGAATTTTAAGAGCCAAGGAGCCACAAGTAAATCCAAGAAAATATTGAATTTATGGGATACTATGAATGCCGTTAACATGCATCTGCTCTGGGGAACACCTAAGATCTGAAAATGCTTTTCCATCAGTTTGTTTAACATTCATAATCTGTTGACTAATTAAGATAGAACATTTGATAATGCAGTAGAATACACAATTATGTTTCCTACTTTTGGTTACAATTTTGCCTAAAACCTAGAATTTCAGACATATTCACCCAAACATTTGGCCCCAATGTTGGTACCATTGTTGCAATTTACAAAAGGCTCTCCAAACTGCTCCAAGAAAAGAAAAAAATGTTATTCGTTGCTAAGTTAAGTGTGCTTTAAACAGTGCAGGACTCGGTTTGACCTGGTTACTCACAGAAGAGGTTCCTGCCACTGAGTATGTCTGCTTAAGATGAAATATTCCTTTCATGCCTAGGACAGCCCCACCCCTGCCCAGTACTGCCCTGTACTGCCCCAGCACAAGCCCAGCCCTGCCCAGAGCAGCTCCCCCCCTGCCAAACACATAAACAGTACTGCTGACCCAGTAAAGTTCAGAAGACCTAGTACTGCTCCAGTATTGCCTCTGCATGGGAGCTGTCCTGGCCCTGCATTTACATGGTCCAATCCCTTTTTGTCTTTATTCGAAGATGAGGCCATGACATCAGTTTCCACATACCAGGTGGCTGGAGTATAGAAGACCCCTGACCTCCAGTACTGCACAGGAACCCACTTAAGCAGTGGCTTTGGTTCCTGTTTCGGTCCAAACACCATGGCCAGGCTACTTTCAATGAGGTCACAAAGGTCAATGTGTTGGGAGAAAAGAAATGATACTACACGGTTCACCAAAGCACAAACTTTCACTTCAGCTATTTTCTGTGTCTCGAATTCTAAATAACCCTTCCGCAAGAAAGAAAACTTATGCGACTCTTCAAATAAGTTCAATTGCAATAACTTGATTCGCTTGATGGACATGGGTAAATCATAAAGTTGTACTGTGACACCAAAATCAAGTAACCAAAAGTAATCTAGGAGCCATTTAGACCAGGATGTATCTGCAGTTTTCCTTTTTTTGGTGGATCACCTGATTTTTCTCTGCTTTAAATCCAGGTGTCAATCAAGCTGAGAGTTAATCAGATTGACAAATTGAGAAGTAGCTCAAAAGCCAGCAGACCCTGACGCCGTAGATAAGTGAAGTGTTACACTAAAACACGTCAAATTTAAACAGACACTCGTTTTAAATAAATAATATCACTGGCAATGAGCAAAGCAAAAGTTTGTGCCTTCAAGAAAAAAAATATTTTTATTTCAAAAAATATTTTTTTGAAATCAGCGCATTCACTGTTACATGTGATAGAATCTATTGATAACAACAAATCCTGGCATTGATACACTTAAAAAAACACCCTCTCCCAGTTTAACATTTTGCCCTTCCACACTTTTGTCCATGTTTGCTTAACTAAAGATAGAGTGTCTCCTCTGGATTTGAATGAGGTGCTAACACATATACAGCTTCCCTACGACTCATTAAAACTAACACAAGTGGTCCCAGAATTCATCACGGTTATGCGGGTCTGCATTGTGTAATTCCCAAGACAGCTGCCCCACTGGCTTTTATACAGCCGGCACGGCGACAGGCTGCTCCACAGGCGTGCCGAGACTCTCCTGGAAGGCGGACAGATCGTGCAGCCGCGCCAAGGACAGGAAGTTATACGCCAAGGACAGGAAGCCCGCTCAGCGCCACAGTAGCCCTGGGCGGCCCCAGATAATACCATTGTGTGTGAGAGTGAGCCTAATGACCTCTCCCCGTGCCCGGTGCCTGGCGTCTCACTTTGCCCCCCTCCCCCAGCCATGGTTTCCCAGGGCATGCCCACCCTGCCCAGGTTCTACTCCCCCTCCCCCGAACTGCCCTCAACCCCCTCATAAACCTGGTTGTCCACAGTCCACCGCACCTAACAGAAGAACACTGGCCGTATATCCAGACTCGGTCTCCTCCGTCTGAGCTCTCTTAGAGCTCCAACACCCCCAGGGGGAATATTTGTACAGGGGGAAGGGGATCTATTTAAAGCCTTTGGCTGTAAAATAGAAGATGACAACGTTACCGCAGTGGTCCCATCCCAAAGCAGACTGGGTCACCGCCCTCTCCCGGAGTGAGACCCGCACCTCGCCGGCCTCCTCCTGTAACCCCCCCCCCAGTGGCCAGGAGCGCCTTCAGTTGTGTTCCTGCCATCCCTTTTTGACCTGAACCCACATCAGCTCACCAACGCCACAAAGAGAAGCTGACCATGACTGCAAACCACTGGCTGGGAAAAATTAAACAGGTTCATGCATGGTCTTAAGTGATAAAGGACAATCCACTGCTTGGTTTTGTTAACAGATGAAAACAAGTGCTACTGTTATTTTTCCTGACTAAACCAGCGTTATTTGCAAATCCCAGGTTCAGTCAAAGAACAGCAGTGTTATTTCTTTTGATTGTTATTGATCACCAAGCACATATCCTGCTGTAATTCACAAATAAACAAACTGATTTGTTATTCACATTGCATTTACATTGAAGTGGGACTGGTCCTCGAACAAATATAATTAAAGAATGAGTTACAAACAATAAGCAATAGTTTTTAAAGAAAAGTTGCACACTATGAACATGTCTTTCAATAAGTTAGTGCGGGTTTTGCATGACGTTGTATTACAATACATTAACAGGAGATTGGATGAATTTGACATTACATTACATCTAGTTTTTAATGGTGAGTGTTTTGAACAAGAAAAATTTATCTGGCAAAAACCCGCGAACTCAGAAGTGTCACCTGCATTAACGCTTCCTGAAATGTTCAAAGTAGCGGAACCGTTTTTACGAGAAGAAAAATAATTTCATAGCATATTTTTGCAACTCAAAACAACTGCATATATCTATTTTAGGTCGTTCATACCATTCTGCAGTAACCTACGAGCACGTGGCGTATCAGTAGTGTGCAGGGGTACAGCCGGTGTCTGGTTGCAGAATTATCTTGTAATATAAACTACCAATTGAAATCAGCCATTTGAAAACCATTTTATTAAACCACACAAGCTGGTTTATTTCAACCCAGGTTACGTGCGCATTCTGTTGACGACCGTAATATTTAGTCTACACTAAAACCTATGTACGTATTTAAACTTCAAACGTTCGGATTCATGGGGCCAGAATACCAGGGATATACACGACTAACATAATATACACGTGTGTCACTGTTTATCAAATTATAGCCAAACAGTATTAATTCCAAGAGCGTGTTGGATGGCTGTGTTTGAGCGTCTGTTCGCGCATTTTCACACACCAACTTCATTTACTGATTTATTTATTGTGAGTGACATTCATGTATCCAGTCATTGTAGAACCATCCTATTAGAACATTAAACTAAAAGAAAGAGCCATTCGGTAAAATATAGGTCTATGTCACGCACACGAATATTTATTTCCCGAGTATCACACCAGTATACATCACTTGAATTGAACAACAGTAGAATAATTGTACGCTTTTCCCCACTACCGCCTCTTCATGTCGCTTCAGTGTCCAATATAGGTCAAAGCTCAGGACAAATTTCAGAATTTTTTTCTGGCTTCGACTTCTCCGCAAAGTCCAGAGCAGACCCTCCCTCTTGGCAGTGATTGGCTGCAGAGATGCTTTAAGTACAACATCCTAGCGAAGCGCCTGAGAAAGTACTGAAACCGAGTCGCGGTGTGCAGGCAAGCGGAATTGTGCCAGTAGAGTAAAAAAAAGTTATTTTTTTTAGGCAGTTGACTTTCTTTTGATAACCTGTACAGTATTAAAGGATATGTATTATCGTAAACACTCCTGTCTTACTTGAACGTTGCTGCTCGAAATCAGTAGCTGGTTGAGACCCGACTAGAAATGAGCAGCCCTGACGCTGGATATGCGAGCGACGATCAAATCCAGACAAGGTGTGCGATGTCAGTAATGATGCCTGGAATCGGAAGTTGCCAGTGGCCCGACTACGTGAATCCATCGGTCGAATGCCAAGTCAAAGGCGAACCCAACTCATCGGGTCCGGTGAACGCTAACAGAGGGAAAAGCGAGCCTCGCGTTCGGCGACCCATGAACGCGTTCATGGTGTGGGCGAAGGATGAACGAAAGCGACTCGCACAGCAAAACCCCGATCTACACAATGCGGAGCTAAGCAAAATGTTGGGTAAGACGCTGTTAGCGTGCATGTATTTGGTTTGAATGGTCCAGATAACATTACTGCGTGGAATATAGTCAAACATTTTTGAATGTATCAGTTGCATGCGTGTCCATTAACGCGAAAAAGGCTGCATTGACATGAAATTATCTCATTAAAACATTTGATTGAGTACTAAACGTAGACATATTTTGGACCAATGAACTTAATACTCACATTAAATTGAATCTGGTCTTGTCTTTAAATTCTCGATTTAACGAAAATATTCTAATAGTAATTTTTAGTTACTGGGCTATTTCGGATTTGTCTATTTGCCCAATCTCGTAGCAAAACGAACGTTCTATTTGTTTCCTGTTAACAAGGAAAATCTTGGAAAGCGCTGCCTGTCATCAAGAAGCGTCCGTTCGTAGAGGAGGCCGAACGCCTGCGGATACAACACCTGCAGGACCATCCGAATTATAAGTACCGGCCCCGGCGGAGGAAGCAGGTGAAGAGGATTAAGAGGCTAGAGTCCGGTTTGCTGCTGCACGGTGTGACTGGCCATCCGAACCCAGCCCAGGTGGGCGACGGACAAGGATGTGTGAAGAGCGTCACTGCGAACGGTCTGGAACAGGGCTATGGGACTATGTGCCAGTCGTCACAGTTTAACTGTTATCAGGGGTTAGGAACTAATTACGAATCGTACGCCCTACCCACACCCGCGACCTCACCTCAAGGTGTCGCCGAAGGCGACATGTTCTTTTTTGCACGTCCTGTCCAAGATGACGGTCGGCTCACGTCCATGTACACTTACCCCGTGCCAGCAGACTACCAAAACCATGACAACCATGCCAACACAATGCTGCACAAACAGTTGTCTCCAGCGGAGCAGAACGGTTCTTTGTCGGGTTTTGTGGAATGTAACAATCACCCGTCCATGTACTACAACCAGCAGTGCAGTTCCAGTCATCTCAGACGCCAACAAGGTCCCCAGGTCGGAACACTATCCCCTCCACCGGACTCTCGCCCCGCCGACGTCGTGGGACAGCCGCCTGAGTTTGTTGGGGACGTAGATCGAAACGAATTTGAACAGTATCTGAACTCGGTGGGACCGGACGTGGCAGGTCTGTCGTTCGCTGGACACAACACCAACGTGGCTGCCCCAGACAGTCTAATTTCCTCAGCTCTCTCAGATGCCAGCACCGCTGTGTATTACTGCCATTATAACGTCTAATTCACTACCGAAAAAAGGGGTCGACCTAAATAAGGATCACGTAATCCACAAAACCGAAAGCCTAAAAATGACACGTGTGTCTTGAGTTTATTTCTATAAAGAGAGCCGGAAGCACATCCAATTGTAGCGAGACTTACTGTTAAACTTGCATTAAAAAAGAGGACTGTCGCACACTTTTAAATTCGTATGCTTAAAAGAAAATATATTATTATTATTATTATTATTATTATTATTATGATTTACGTGCTAAAACAACCAACCATCGTTAGCGTGTGTTATGCAAGACGAATGGAAGAATGTACGACAGTCTTTTTTTGACATTAAAAATTAAGTATTTGAAATTTAAATACCTCATAAAAATGCTAAACGAAATCTGCAAAATTTGGTAGTGCAGTTCAGTGTTTTTAATGATGCTTAGGTATTTTATACTTATGTAAATTTATAGAACAAACCATTGAAAAACTTGGAGTTTGACATTATAATTTTAATTTTATCTAGGCTTACTAGTGTATAATCCACGAATTTTAAAAATAGAAGATAAATTGCAAAATATGTTATTTTTTAAATATTTTTATATTGTTCTGTATGTGTAACATTCATTTTTATGCCATATTTCAATATTTTATTCTGGTGATTACGTGTATATAAATGCATATAATCCAAATATGTTAGTGCCACCAATAGACAAGTTACATTTTGATATATTGCGAAATGTATTGGTATTTTGCATAAACCTGACAGCCTATATTTTAATAAAATTTCTTTTTTTACAATTTACCGAAATGTTTTTTCTAATACAATTTAAAGATATACCAGAATAATTGTTTTTTTTAAATAATTGAAATGCCTCCGTGCCTATACAAAAACCGAAGTCATTTACTGCTTAATGAGAAAGGAGAAGTTAAGAAATTTACAGCGCGATTTTAATATCAACACGCAAATTAATCGACCAAGATAATTTAACAAAAACAAATAATAATAAAGACAGCAAATTAAAGTTAGGAATATGGTCCATACATTTATCTATTTCCAGTAGCACGACATCTGCTGACCTTTATTGTTATTTTTAACCGCACCAAGGACCGAAACCGGTATAAATGGTCACTATGACACACAAAGCAGTTTACAATATCAACATGATTAAGATAATGTCATTCGAGACTGGAACTTTCAGGAAAGGTAACTGAAATCGACTGAAAAAATCTTCAATAATTATCTTCAATAATTAAGTTATATATTTTCATCAGTTCATTTTAGTCTGCCATCCTTTGTCAGAAAAAAAAGTATTATTTAGTCACAATCAAAAATGACAAAGTGTAATAGTGTGATTATTTACATAGTTGTTTATGTATTTACAGTATTTCGGGTCCATTGCGACTATTCGATGTAGCATGTTTCTCCGTATGCGATGAAGTGGAAGCGTGCTCACTCTGACCCTTGACTCCGGGTTTATTGCCAGGTAGGACGTACAACCCAATAACTCGCTCGCCCACGTTGTGCCCGTGTTGCACGTATGTGCTCGACTGCTCCTGTTCAGGGAGGCAGTTAGGATTAGATGAGGCAGGTCTTGTTCACAATTAAGAAGCGAGGCGATTTCAATCAATGCTATGCTTCTGCTGTTGTATGTTCTTCACGTCTGTTCGAATCCTAGTTATACACACGATGTTTGCTTGAGTGTAATACGCTAGTGAACGCATGGTTCCTCCCAGCTTCCTTGGTCTCACTAGGGCTAGAGAAGACGTGCGTTTTATTGATTCACACAAATCAAGTCTTAAATCAAAACAAATGTAGGCTATATCACTGGTAAAGTACAAGGAGAATAAAAACCACCCTGACCCAAAAGTCTCTAATTAGAAAAAATTTTTTTACGATTGCTAAGGAGTCGATGCATGCGGGGTGCTTTGTCCATTTGTGTAATAAGTTACATTAATTATCCTCTCGGGAGCCACAAAACCCTGCCCTACTTGAATATCTTGCTGTTTTTCACCTGACCAATTCTTTTGGTTGGAAATTTAACTGGGATGATCGACCTCAAATCACTCTCCCCAGTTCCCCCACTGCTTCCAGCCAGGCTGTGAACCCGCGAGTTCCAGGCAAGTCGAGTTCTATTAACGAGAACACCCACGGCCGCCCAGGTTATGTTCTTGTGCAGACCAACGTAGGTGTGGGGGCACAACGGATGGCAAGTAGTCAAATGATTATGTCCTGAAGCCCAAACACAGAGAGACAGTGGGAGGCACTACTGAGAGGGGCATTCAATTTTGATTTTCACTTTTTTTTCACAACATGTATAAATGCGTTTGTTTTTTATTTTAAAAAAAAGGCTTTGACAATACTGCCAATACTGCCAATGGAAGGCATGCCAATAAAGCATCTTAAATTCAAACAGAGAGTGAGAGAGATTTCCACACTTCTTTATTGGCCCCTCTAAGCCATACACAAGGGTAGTGATATCACAAATACAGTGGAAAAAATACCAAAAAGTTTGTGAGCTTCATAAACAAAGTCGGAGGAGTGCTGGATGTGCGATTTCCCGATTCAAAGTGATGCCGCACACATACACAAAACACATCATACTCACTGCTGCAGAATGTGCCAGAACTTAAACACCTTTTTTAAATAGCAGAATTCAATAACATTTTCAGCAGATTTCTAGGTAGACTAAAACATCACTTAAAGGAGTCAATTGTCCATAATCGGGCTGTCAGGAACAAAATACATTTGATTCCAATGTAATAAAGTATTCATACAATGTTAAATATGGTTTTAGAAAATAATATATACCTGGCAAAGAAAAGCCACCAGTCTCCAGTTTTACACAACATGTCCCCCTTTTTGAGAGCAAGGAAAGTACATTCCGTGAATAACTAGTTGGCAAACACCCATTATTGACATAGTCCTTGAGCACCTCTTACAAGTCTAATTCAATAAATCCCCAAAAACATTTATGAATCTTGTTTGGCAACATATCAATGCCCTGTTCGCTTCCAAGGGAAAGTTATTCATAACAGGAGAGCCGGGCGGTCTAAAAGAGGGACAGGGGATCATTCTCATGGCCAGTCCACTGGCGTTTAACAGACTCTCACTTTTCTTTAGAATAGCAGCTAATTGACATCTCCCAGAATGGACTTTTCTCAGTACCAGTGGCATCTTCACATCAGTGGATCCGAAATAAAACTTTATTTGATGGATTTTGGGTTGAGCAAAAGGAATCAGGTCTAAATGTGTGTTTGTGTGTGGCAGAGGATGAGCTGTGACAGGCGATCACATTCAAAGACACTACATCTAGAATATTTTTTTTAAAGCCGGTCTGAATAATTAAAGCCTTTCAGAAAAAACAAACAAAAAAAAAACACTTACAATGTTATATATCAAGTTTGAAGGAGGCTGACTTCTGTTCCCATAGCAACATTGAACAAAACCTCATAAACACGGTTAAGGTAAGTAACAGTAAAGAAAAATAGGGGCTGAGAAGATTTTTGGGAGGTTAAGTTTCATATTGGTTCCGAAGAATAAACCTAAATCCATACGACTCATCTTTTCATTTTTTTGTAACGGTATTTATTTAATTTGGTATTTCGTATTTTGGGATGTCAATCCAAAATTTGTAGTATATCTAAGAATTCATTCTTAATTCAGTAACACGTGACTGTTACACATGACACGTTTGTGGGTTGTCAATCAAACCGAGGTTCCCTTCTAAACTCAAGACATTTTTTGAGAAGGCCCCCCATAATCCCAGCCAGATGTAATACCTCCTGGCCGGGTCAGATCATTGGCACCAGTCAGGGCTAAAAAAAAGTCCTGGTGCCGCACTCTTTGTGCTACATATAGTTCACATTATAAATAACCGCCCCGTTGAATGCGGTGACTCGATAGTTTATTTTTCTTTCAATTCTTGACTCACATGGGTATAAATAGCTGTCGAGTAAAGAGGGTGTGACTCCACTGCTAAACATAATGGGGGCTCTCGTCATACAGATAACCATTTTAATTATTGGAATAGCCTTGTGAAACTCGGAGACAGAGAATTATTGGAATAGCGTTGTGAAGCTCAGAGACAGAGACTTATTGGAATAGTGTTGTGAAACTCAGAGACAGAGAATTATTCGAATATGTTGTGAAGCTCAGAGACAGAGAATTATTCGAATAGCGTTGTGAAGCTCAGAGACAGAGAATTATTCAAATAGCGTTGTGGATCTCAGAGACACCCCTAATACCAACTCCAATGCTCATATTGTTGGGCACTTGTCAATTTATTTTATAGCTGTAATTGAAGATTGTAGCTGTAATTGTAGACTCTTTCTAAACAGATAATATGATACTATTGAATATCTACTTTCAAATAAATTATTTATACAACACTAAAAAGTTCAATAAATATGTTGATGTCAAGCACGTAGTCAAGCTTGAGGATGGATCTGGAAACACGAGTTGGGTGCACAGACTTCATTTAAAACTTCATTTCTCGACACAGAAAATTATTCAAATTTGTTTCTTCCCTCGTGCTACCGTCTGTGTTTTGTTGAATGATAAAGGACCACTCGCAAAAATACCGGAACGTTCTGTTCACCACAGAACAATGACTAAGAGCCCTTCTTAGAAAAGTATTTGTTTTCTTTAGCATGGCTTTTTGGGAAAGACCGGAGGACAGAAGCATATCAGGCTGTCCTGTTTTTCAAGTCAAACTTTAAGGGTTTCTACGAATGACTGAGAAACAAATTTTTCTTTGGTGTGCATTTTTTGTTTGGTCGTTCTATTTGTGCAGGTTGCAGGTTATTAATATGTATTATTGTAGTGTAGTCCTTAACCTTGATGCCAACCATGAAAGTCATCCCAGACCATTTTTTAAAACTTTCCAGACTGAAGGAAATTGCTCCCTTTGCAGCCTGTGAGGCGAGGTTTGGCCGCTGACTGACGGGAAGGGGCTGTATTTGGGCTGTGGGGCCTCCAGTGTCAGGACCTTTCTACTTACGGAAATGGGCGAGGAAACGGTCTCCGGAAGACCAAGTCTTCCTCCCGGTCATTAGCCCTGATATTAGCCTCCTACGCTGGGTGCTTAGTAATGCATGACAAAAACAGTGCATCCAATGAAGCACACGGGCATACACACGAACGTGAACACTCTCATCGGAGAGGATAACAATGGACTTCCTAGTCCTTTTGATATAGCAGACTTTGGTTTCCTTTTGCTTTTTTCATGGTTTTAGTTGTCCAAACAAGGATCAAGGTGCCGGATGTCAGCCCTGCAACAGAGACATTGGGAACCAAATGGCTCCCGCAGAGATCTCACAGTGTCCCACGATGCACTCCCAAGACCATATGATGCCGATGCCGACAGCCTACAATGTTAATGGTAATTAAGCTCTAATGCAGGATCAAATGCAGGATCAAAACTACTACTACTTTTTCTCAGTCATTTCCGATTGTCTTAGTGGCATCAACACAGCAGAATAATATCTATATAATGTCTATCCACATTCATATATGTAGGAACAGTGGCCCACTATATTGCCACAGCCAGAAGGAGGCGGATCCAGATAATTTGTCCTTCAAAAGTGGTGCGAATTGGGATATAAGCATACAGCTCCTGATCAGAAGCTCAGCTTGGAACTGCCATTTCACATACGACCTGCAGAGGGCAGCCAATGCTCAGTCAGGCTTTGGTTCCTTCGTGCTTGCTGCCTTGCCAAGGTTGTCCCTCGCTCTATGTCTGTTATTTGGGACTACGAGTTGTTCTGCGTGGCTGAGATGGAAAACTTGGCACACTTCGTCAGCACACATATGAATATACAGTATTCATGCAGTTGGAGTTGTGACCCCAAAGAGGATACTAACAAGAACGTTTTTTTGTTTGTTTTAAAGCGAAGACGTCTGTGAAAAAATGAATAGACCTAACCTATATTTCTGCACGTCAAAGTTATGGGAGTTAAAAACCAGTTGGCCTGCCACAGTTCTAGGACTCTTGATCAAAGTGATGTCATTGTGTCTGGATCAGAGAAACTTAACATCAAAGACCTGCTCCCTTGAAGTGACAGTCGCGTGGAAAGATATGAAAGTTAAGTGTTTTTTTTTTAATTTGATTTCTTTTTAAAGGTTAACTGCTTAAACATGGGTAATCCCACCATACCAGTGTTTTTGTGTTCTAATTTATTAAAATCTTTGCAGCTTCATTGACCTAATTAATCGTTTAATGCATGTCAATTACATAAAATCACTAAAAGTTCATTTATTCAATATTAGGGCAGAGATTTAATATATTTTATTTGTCCTTTCTTTTCACTAAAGACGAACTGTAATCTTTATTTATTCACATTCCATAAAAAGTGACAAACTTTTTTTGAGGTGTGGACTGATGTTACAGCGGTCCGCGGGAATCCTCTGCATCATCATTTTTTAGCAGGACCAAGTTTGGCATCCTATAAAAGTTGCATCAAACAAAGGTATGCTGCTGTGCGCCCACAGGACGGTGTAGCACAGGCCAAGGACAGGATCTTCCCCAAGCCATGAGGTTGGATGGCTGTGCGCGGGATTCTTAGTACCCAGCTGGGCTAATCCCAGCTCTAGCTGGAGGGATGATTAGCTTCACTCAGGGCCCTGGCTTCTTGCAAGGGAACATGCTGCGGCAGAACGGGAGTTTTGACTATAATAAAAGGGGAGATTTTGATATAAACTTAGACTGCAGTAACTTCTTAACAGAGGCTGGCCTGGTTAGTCTTCACTCTGCCATATCAGACTTTAGGAGGAGGGAAACAAAACACGTAATTCCACAGCATTGTTTTTATAAAAGTGTACATACAAACAGCTGCAGCATCATTGCCATTCAAGGTGCTGGAGGGCAGTGGGCTCCCTGCTGGACCTACTCAGGATCAATACCAAGCCAAGAAACCATCCAATGAAAGTGCTCTGCCTTGCAAGTTTCCCTTGTCTCTGAATGGGACCGGACACCAACACCTGACTGGCTGAAGAGTTAATTAAACTCCCTGTGCACAGCCAAAGAGGTGAGGATAAAACCCTTATCTGCTGCTCCTGCAGAAGAGTGGCCTACACTGGAGTGAGGTGAGTTCTATTTCTGCCTGAGCCAATGAGAGTTTATCTTGTGATGTGAATTAAAGGCAGCCCTGCAGGGGGTCTTTCATTTACTCTGCCAGGTAACATTGGAAATCTTCTCTAATCCCAATTACCCAAAGACTACTCCAATCGGATTACATCTACACTTCAAAATAAGTGACAGTGCTAGCCATCTGGGCCTAGTGCTTAATGGAATATCGAGGAGGAAACATGTAGTCACTTTTTTTTACTTCTATTGTGTCAATTTATATGTTCTGAGAGGTTAAATGTTATATGTACTTAAAGATGAGGCAGTCTTATAGTAAATTTAATTCTTAATTTTTTGGTTCAAACTTTTCATGTGATCTGACCCACTTTCGTCTATTGTCGAAGGCATTGTTGAAGAGGGAGAGTCTAGTTTGCTGAAAGGGTTGTAAAAAGGAAACGCTCTATCGACCATCAACGTCGCGGCTGCTTCTTTTTGGTTATGCCGCCTGTATAGACGAGGTAGCAGCGGACTCGCGAGCACGTTATACTGTCGAACTGCTGATTATCCGTGAGCAAAGATTACGCAAATCGACACACAAAGCCGCCCGTCCGAAAATAGTTTTCTAGAGGTGCGGTGAGCAGGGGACGAGGGATTGTGGACCCGAAACGTCAAGAGAAAGATTTTAACCAGAATCCGTTTTATGAAAGCATGAAACGAGGTAGATGGAGTTAAGAAAACATGCCTATTGTTGAAGGATATCGACCCACCAGATTAACTGAAGAGACATTAACTTGTTTTCGGTTTTTGTTTTACCGGTGATTGCCGTTGGTGATCCAGTTTAACTTGGTGTAGGCCTATATTTTTAATGTACATTTTTTGGAGTAGAATGTACTTCTTGTACATGGCTGAATCGTGATCTAAACGATATAATCACGAAGACGTGAAAAAAGGCGGGTAAGGATTGATTTAGTATGATCTAATCTGTATAAATGTTTAGCCGAGGCACTAGAACCAAAACTTTCTAGTACCTATTTCACAAACTAGTGTTGACGTATGCTCAGGATATAATATTTATTCAAGTGTTTGCAAACGTAGAGCTCACAGCTTATTTTCGTCTGTTGGTAAAAAAATAAAATAATAATTTCATACGGCAATGAATGTTTTAGTCAATGTGAAAAATTACCATTACCACAGTGAGTTATATTTTATAATAACAATAATATCTGAAATTATACTTCATTATACTGTTCAATACAGCATTATATATGGAACAGTGAATATAGGCTTGTTACAAGTTGGTAATACATTTGATGGCTGGTTGATTCCGTTACTTAAAGATTAAAATGCTCGCGTAATACGTGTATACTCCATGATCAGCGTGATCACTTGCCTCGATATCAAACAGCAATTTTATGTTTGCATGTTATATAATAGACCGTTGACATACATCATTGAGATAAAAAAAAAATACATTAGGTATATATATATATATATATATATATATATATATATATAGAGAGAGAGAGATTTTTTAACACCTTGACCTCTGTCCTGCAACTGCTGATAAACCCTCTGCTGAAGGCAGAGAGAGGTGTTAGCCAACGAGCTTTGGTGATCCAATTGTGATTAAGTGGTTTTCCTTAAATACTACACAATTCTTACCTTAAAACGGTCCAAATATTACCCTTGCACATCTCATGGTGACCTCTGAGAAAAGTCACTATAGGCCGCATAAAGTGAGACTAAAATGTTGAGTGAAATGTTTGGTAGAGAAGCAAGAGCAGATTGTTTAGCAGACCTTAACACTAGTTCAGTAAAATGGAAGAAAACTGAAGCAAATCAAGCAAATCAAGCAAATCCTGTATTCATTGCCTAACCTCTGTGTCTTATGAAGATTCGGTTTTTACAAGTGGCCATGGTGTTCCGAACTCAGCAATAGCTTGACTTATTGCAACCTTGTCTTGCATCATCATTATCACTTATTCAAGACCCGCTGAATAGTCCCATCACAGCATCAGAACTGCATCCTTTTCTGAGACAATTCCTGACCATTCCTTTCTTACTTTCAGCCAGTCGGAGAACATGAGTGATGTTGTCACCCCGAGCCCGTCCGAGCTGGACCGGTCCTCAGGCAGCCGACAGAAGGCGGTGGCGCGGACGCAGTTTGTCACAGACCCCCAAGCCTGCAAGCGGGTCTGTTTCTACAAGAGCGGGGACCCGCAGTTCAGAGGTCTACGGGTGGTCATCAATGGTCGCACCTTCAAAACCTTTGACGCCCTGCTGGACAACCTGTCCAAAAAAGTTCCCCTGCCGTTCGGGGTAAGGAACATTACCACCCCACACGGGACCCATGCAGTGCACACCCTGGAGGAGCTGGAAGATGGGAAGTCCTACGTCTGCTCGGACCAGAAGAAGGTCAAGCCTGTCAATCTGGAGAGGGCCACCAAGAAGCTCCTGCCGTGGAACATGACCCAAGCGGTCAGCGCAGGTCGGCGCAGGAACGTGAACCCTGAGGGCTTGCCGGTGCTGCGGTTGCCCAGGGCACTGACCGTCTTCAGGAATGGAGACCCCAGTGCTAGGCACACTGTAGTGCTGCACCGGAGAATGACCCAGACATTTGAGAGCGTGCTGGAGCACGTGTCTGAGACCATGCAATTCCCCGTGCTGAAGCTCTACTCGCTGGACGGCAGAAGAGTAAGCAGCCCACTTCACTGATAACCATCGGTACACGGTCACTCCAGGACCTACATATTTATCTAACAAGTGTGAGAAACAAGCTCAGAAACTGCAAGTTGATCTCTTTATGTATTTCTTTACAGATCACTAATAGAGGCATTCAATGTGAATGGGAGCATGGTCACAAATGAAAAGTGTAAAAAAAATGTACAATCAATATCACATGTTTTCATGGTATTCAATTACATAAAACTGAAATGTTTATATCTAATAACAGTGAACAATTGTGTTGTGCTGTGAGCACAAGAAAAGTGTCACGTCTGTGTTTTTAAACTGCAGATAGACAGCCTTCCAGCACTCTCTCTGTGCACTGGGGTGGTTGTGGCTGCTGGCCGGGAGTCCTTCAGGTCCAGCGACTACGACCTTCAGAATCACCCCCAAACCATGGGGACTTCTGGACCTCCCGATCACATGGAACCCAATAATCTGCAGCCAAACACCCGTAAGTCTTAGCTTTTATGCTCTAAATCTTAATTTTCACGCTGAATAAAGTGACACTAAACTTCTCACGAGGTGTTCTGAGCGGTAAAATTGATTCAATTGAAATTAACCCAAAGCTGTAAAAGAAATATCAGAAATAAAAATAATATAATTTATATATACCTGGCATAAATGTATTTATTTATTTATTTATTTATATTAAACGTATATTATAACATATAATAATATATTTTATTATATGATATATTATTTTGATCACTATCTCAGGGAACTTGGAGAATCCCTGTATTCTTTTTTCTGACATGCTGCTCTCCTAAATTATTTTCTCTAAAAATTCTATTTTTTCTTTTCTTTTACCCAAGGGCATCCCAAATCATCATCTGTCGGCTCTAAGTCACGGGTTTTCTCTCCTTCCTCAGAGAGATACTTTGTGGATCAGATCAACAGCTCCATCTCCAGAAGCTCATATGGGCTCCGTAACAACCCTATGGGGTCAGTGGATGCCAATGTTAATGACCCGGCAGTTTCCACGGTGACGCAGCCGTTCACCGGTGCAGTGGACGTCCAGGAGGCCTGTTCCCTGCTACCTCTGGACGATGACATAGAAAAGTCCATTCGTGTCAACCAGGACGGCAGCATGACGGTGGAGATGAAGGTGCGACTGAGGATAAAGTCGGAAGAGACCATTCACTGGACCACCACCGTAGCAAGGTCCAGCATCACCGACCAAATCAGGGAAGGGCGGGAAGTCACGTCCAACGGCTCCAGAGAAGAAAACAATCTCTCGGCCACCAGAAACGGGGATGCCACCGATGAGGAGGAAGAGGACGTGGAAAAGCCCCGGTTACAGAGGGTGCAGACACCTGGACCGAGACGCGTTAAAAATAAGCAGCCTTCAGTAGAGAGCAATGAAGCCATGTCAGAAACGGAGGCCAAAGAAAACCAAACCAGCACCTACTCCTGCTCGGAGGAGACGACGGCTGTTGAGGAGTACTGCGTGGTGAGCCACCACAGAAGCAGACCAGTGCCAAAACCTAGGAAGGCCTGTTCCGCAAGGCCAGACCAAAACAAAATTTGCTCTTCCTCTGAATCTTCAAGGGTTAGAGAACTTTTCCAAAATTGTGACAATGGAGATGAAATGGTAGAAACTGTGTTATGTTCCCTTGAACAACTGAACAGCTATGACAATTATTTGTCACACGCAAAGTCTGGCACTGCTGGTCAGTCCACCTGTGAGACTGTGTTCTATATGGTGCCAGGTACCACGGACTGCAACCCCAATGACGTGGGGGAAATCTCAGTAACTTCTGAGTCTCAGAATGAGAGGCAAGCTGACATCTTGTCCCTATCGTCCAATCTCATGGTGCCTTACGGCAAAATCATGAATGACTTGTCGTCTTGTACAGATAGCGAGGCCCATACTCTGGACTCAGTTCCAGAATCGTACTCTGAGGAAACGGAGCCTCTGCACAAAACAGACCTTCCAGGTCAAATTAGTAATACGGGGAAGAAGCGGCCTGCAAAACTGAAAAGGAGGAAGGGCCCCTCTTCTTTGACTGCAAGTCCAGACAAAACAGCAGTGAAGACTGCTACAGGCATAATGACACACTACAAAAGGGTGCAATCTTCTGATGTTCTGAGACAGACAGTTTCACAACAACGGACTGACCTTGTCAGAGAAAGTGACAAGAACCCGAGTAGGATAAAGAAGAAAAAGAGAGGAGGCGGAGGTGCAGAGGTTGCAGCTGAAAGCCTGTCGATGCCTGTAAAACTTAAAAGGTCAAACAGATTGTCCTCACAGAAAGAGTTCAATCAGGCTGGGCAGAAGTCAGTCAAGGATGGATCACTAAACATGAACATAAATCACACCCCGAGTTCCCCCCGAAAAGAGGTCTTGGAGACATCACAAGTCAACAAGAGACTGACGAAGCAAACATCTGCGCGTGAGGATACGAGAGGGAAAACCCAGGAGCTAAGTGAAAGCATCTCGCTGCCTGCATTCCACTCTAATGTCAACGAGTATGTGGAAAGCTGGCTGGAAAAAATACGTCCAGAATCTGCGTCCTACGCCGACGATATGAACCATGTCAATACAGAGAAGGGGCCGAAGGTAGTGTTTCAAATAGGAAGTGACTCTTCTGAGGTGTCGCTGGAGACCAAGGTCCAGGAAGAGGAATGCCTTGGTTGGGAAAACCATTGTGTTGAAAGACAAATGCCGCATCATCATTTAGGTGACATGGTTGGAGGAGGTTCTTGTAATTTGATGTCGAGCCCATGCGTCAAGCGCAGAGAGGATCCTCTAATGATAGCCAAGAATCAGACTGACTTGGGGGTGCCCTTTAACTCCAGACGGGAGTTAAAACCCGTATCCTTTAACTCCAGACGGGAGTTAAAACCTGTGCCGGGTCAGCTAGGTTCAACACTCAAGACCATCAGGCACATCTCATGCAGAAAATGGCCTTCTCGCCTCGAGAAGTCCCACAGCTTTCCAGAGGTCTCATCTCACATGACTACCCCAATCGGGGCGTCCGTGGGGCTTCTCCTTGCCTTTTTAACTTTGATGATGGATGCTGGTGGATCCCACCCCAACAACGAAGGATGCTCAAAGGCTCTGACAGCAATCAGGTCTCTGCAGAAGATGGCTAGCATCGAGGACGCAGATGAACTCAAGGCCAGCCTCTTTGACCTGCAAAGATCTACATCGGCCCAGCTGCTGCAAAACTGGAAGATTCTCCGAGAGCTGGACGACAGGCGTGAGGGCCAAAGATCCTCCTTGCGTAACTTGGAATACGAGTCCCAGTCAGAAGCTAGCTCAGACGGGAGCCAGGAAAAGGAGGAACCGTCCTACAAAATTCAAGAGCTGATGGAGGAGCTGATAAAGGAGCTCGGCATGTCAGAAGAATTCCACAAAGCTCTGAGGTCCATAGTGAAGGAACTGATGAATGCCTTCAGAGCTAACGGAGAGCAAGCTAAGCTCTCTGAAGAGGGGAAAAATGAATCAAGTTTGAGTTTTGAGTTTGAGGCTTTGAAAAGAGTTGTTGGTGAAGAAGAACAGGTCCCTGACATAGAAAATTGGTCTAGCCGTGGACATACCACCAGGCCGGAACTCGTACCAGGACAATTTCTGAATGGTGAATGGAGTTGCGCATCTCCTTCTATGGCGCAATCAGAAAGCGAGGGTTTCACCAGAGACAATAATGAAACACTTACAAGTCCCGTCTCAGATTGTGAGAAAAACAATGGCCGAGCGGACCCTGAGGAAAATGAGGTTGAGGAACACGGCTGGAAAAACAACTCGCCTTGCACTGTGGAAGTATCGCAAGCTATGCTTGACTTTATCAACTCAGCTCTGATGCCTTCTTCCCTGTCTCTCAGCTATGACAGTCATGGCAACTTAAAAATAAACCACGAGAGAACCCAAGTTGAATCACCAGCAGGAACGTTATTAGGCAAAAGCAAGGACAGCCAACAGTACGGTCACAAGCGGCTACCAAGTCCAAATACATCTGATCTCTCGGACTACAGGCCAGAGACGCCAGACAGTGATGGATACAAATCACAAGAATCGGTTGAAATACATACCGAAAGTGGAGATGATGATTTTGATCGGCAGTCTGTAACAACTGTGAGAAGAAATAATTCTAATGTTAAGACATTTTCGCCAGCTACTTGCCCAAATCAAAAACTTTGGTCAGGAGAGAAAAGCATAGATACCCTCACCTCTGATCATTGCATGATGGCCAAGGAGTCATGCCTTGACACTGCTAGTTCGCTTGGGGACCATGAGGAGGCCACAGAATACTTAGCTCTCAATGTGCAGGTGGATACAAGTGAAGGGGTCCTGATCGACAAAGGTCGATGGCTCCTCAAAGAAAACCATCTCATCAGAAAGTCTCCACCTGAGTTCATGGGGATGTATGGCAGTGCGGAGACCACGTCAGCCGACAGCTGTCAAGAAACTGGCAGCGATGACATCCCTTACACACACTGTGGGAGCCATCATGCTGCTCTTCACCCGCTGTCCTCCTCTGAGCTTGAGGAGCTGGCTAAACCAGAGACACCACAGTGCACCTACTTCACCGCGCCCCACGGCAGTGACTCTGACCCGTTCCAAGATGACCCAAGCGGCGAGAGCAGCACAGAGTCGAACGCTGCCAAGAGGAGAAATGAGCTTGAGGTTTCACCACCCGCTGAGTGCAGGAGAACCGGGGGGAAGCGGAAGAGCAGCAAGACTTCCTTCGCATCTGTTGAGTTCAGAATGCCAGACGGCAGGGTCCACCCCCTGGCCAGTCCATCTGGGGCTCCCACAGCTGAGGTGGCACCGCCAGCTGAGGCGCCGATCCAGGGGGTTAGGCTTCTCCAGGAGCAAGACTCAGTGGAAAAGCTGAACTTTCGCTGTGGACAGCTCTGTGCCATACAGTAACTCAGCATGGGAAGCTCTGGCTGTACAGTAACTCAGCATGGGCAGGAGCACCAAGCGCCAAGTGACTGGTTCCTGAGGAGGAAACCCAGCCTCTTTATCGTTATATATATAAAGATATATATCTTTATGTGTATAAGTATGTTCGGCTGTGTTGCATGAATGGAAATAAATATCTGGTGCCTGAACAATGGTTGAATTACTCTGATTTAGCTGATTTGAAGCCTACTTTAACCTTCTCAATTACGAATGTGATGGATTCGTTTGAGGTTGCCAGATTGGCCGGCTGTAGTTGCCAGGTTTCATGTCAACTGTTGGAACAATAAGCAGAGAGGTTTGTGCTGTCAAATGGAGATGTAGAATATCTTAAAATTACACTGACCAAAAAAAAAAAAAACCCACCATTTCTATAATCTTTGTCTTATGCAATATAATCAAACAAATGTATTTTTTCCACTTCTTTCTTATATGGGTTTCATTACTAGGGGTACCTTTGAGATCAATTAAATTGGCTAAATATGTTGGGTAAGAAACATACCTAGATTACTGTACCCAGATTGGCAAAATTTAATTACAAGGACATTTTTTCTTTTTAGCCGAGTTTAATATTTCAAGTCCTGTTGTCAACTATTCCGCTAAAAAATGTTATTTTATACTTTTTGCTTCTGTTATATTTTGTAGTAACTTATTTTTTAAATATATCATTTTGTGGCATGTTTGTGTTTGACAATGCTGTTTGGTTTCTTTTGCGTTGATGCCATGGACGATGATGGAAAAAAGGTCACTATTGATCATTAATTAAATATCTTATTTTGAAGTTGTTCTGAGTGATGTTTGCTTATCAGTCTCAAATAAGATCCTGTGACTCCAGCCTCTACAAGAACAATCCATTTAAAATGTATTAAGACAAGAGGCACATCTCATCAACAATGGTAAATCATGTACTTGTCTGGTGGAACATGCTAACTTTATGTGGCTGTATGTGTGACTTGACCCCAACAGAAGGCGGTGCGGAAACGCGGCCAGGGTTTATTCATGCGCGTTGTTTTCCAGCAGATGGCGATGTGGTGCTGGTGTGTGGTGTCCCTACCGCCCATAAGCTTCAAGCCATGCACCTCCAACACGAAGAGTATAACTGCACTTAACAGGTCCCCCTGGGTTTTATGTTCATCGTTCGAACCTCAGTGATATCATTAAAATGGCAGGCGGTTGCAGTACGATTTAATGGTCTTCATGTTTAGAAGTTTGTGTTCATTTTAATTATTATTAATGTTTTTATTTTCTTTGCAAGGGTTACCGTATCCCGATGGGTACCAACCAGAATGAGTCTCTATGGGAGTGACAGGAATTCTAGGACATCACTGCTAATTTACATCCTCCTATCTCCTGACATCTAAATTCACACGTAGGACTCCCCGCGGCAAGAATCATTACCCGAAGTACACAGGGAAGCCTTTAAAGGGTATCAGAATGTGTGGGTGTGAGGGGGATAATACCTTTCTTCTTATTGTTATGATTTATCAGTACAATAAAATGGATTACTTCATTTAATTTATCTGGCAAAAAACGAAGACCTCTTTAAGTATTTAAAAATTAATTAAAAGATTGGTTAACCCAGTCAATCATTACTTTCTAAATTAAAAACATTGTTTGTTGATGCTAATTAAATTGCTCGACAGAATATACATTTCCTCAAGTAGAATGGTTGTGTCTCAGGAGCTTGGGTAGACTGGTTCCTGGACATGATCTTCACACGGGACCTCCCAATAGCCTGTGTTTCTGTGTATGCGTTTCCATGGCATCGACACAGAGCGGGCGCCGGATTGACGGGCGGAGAAAAATAAAAGTCCCCGGAATGTCAGCAGTCGCAGCCAATGACAGCCATTCCCTGGAGTGAGTTCGCCTATCTCTATCTGCGCACACGCACTGCCTTAGTCGAAATCAGTACAGGATATAATTTTTTCACCTTTTTAAATACATTTTCCTATTTTCCACATTGATCTTTGTCTCCCAGGTAGTCATTCGGCTGTTTACACTCCTTGGCTTTTCGTCCACATTAATATCCAGATGCACTGTCGGGTCTAAAAACGTAATATTTAGACAGCCTATCTTTCTGTGAACACGAAACTATATGTGATACATTCCGTAAAAAATTATATTGATCTGTTTAGGGAATAATTGTAGTCCTGAGAAGGCGAGCGTGTGTTTCGCCTCCACAATCACATTATTGCAGTCATGCATTGAATAAACCAACCACCAAACATTGCAATGTCAATCAAAGTGGTTAAGACGAAACTGCATCGAAGATGTGCATTTTATGAATCCTAGAATTGCCCACAGTATGTACTAAGGCCACTGTCCCCAAGGTTTCTGTTCTCGTTTTAGTCTGTACACGTTGAACCCACCGAGGCCACTGCGCCGTTTCAGTTCAAGAATCAATGCTTACTTTTTGTCCTGAGCACCTCGTGATTTAACTCCATGCCGTACAAACGATGACCTCCAGTAATAATAATAATAAAAACGTAGCTTTAAACGGTCTGGGTAACCCGAGAGACGTGGTCCGTCGGATTAAATCAATTACAGCAGACTGCGGATGTAGGGACTGTACAGAGGGTTGGACATAAGAACACCGCGGCAAATGGGTAATCGGATTTAATGCTTCAGATTTAAACACTGTCATAGAATGGAAATTATCTTGCATAATTCGTGTACAACTTGTCCCTTTTCAGACGTATATATTTTACAAACATCAACTGTTTATGCTAATTTGCAGCTATATTTCCGGTTTTTAACACGGAAAGGTACCAACACTAGTAGTCCCAATTGGCATTCCATCAACAAAGCTGGTGACATGAGCCCTGGCTCATTGCCTGACTTTACTGCAGACTTAAAACGTGAAAGAAAGGTACAGCCTCTGAGCAAAGCCGTTATGGTTTTTTTAATCTATGGGAGCACTGAGGGAGGTATATATAAACCACGACTGTTGAAGTGACACCGTCGTTAGGGACAGATGCTTTCTATTCAACGCAATGACACTGAGTCTTAAATTAAGCCACAGAACCCATCAGACGCGTGCTGTATGGTGCGCGGTAAAGCAACTGGATCCCACCCTCCCGCCTCCTGAACAATTATTCTAGTAGGAGAGAGAACAAGAGACGCGTGTTCCTTCACAAACAACCGGCCTTTGTAATAGCGCCGAGTACACTACGTAGGCAATGCGCCCCAAAGCGTGCTTAGCGCGCATAATTCGACGCTTGATTTACATTCAAGGGACGTCAGCGTATCGACGTCTCGTCGTGCCTGTATTTCTGCGGTTTGAAAATTTTCACGAACCGAACTAGAGCTCAGAACACAACTTTCCCCAAGACGTTTTTTAAGTGCAGACAAAAAGCCCGCGGCGCAAAGCGGCGATAGATCGATGATGTCATTGTAAACGCTGCACAGTTTATGTTCCGCCAGTAGGGTCTGCTCTGACTCCAGAATTTACCCGGTGAATATTTTCTGTTAGTCCTTTAAATAGCGCCGGGAATTTTAGTGCCACCCAGAATCCTTAAACCGTCGTTGAGTGTTTTTAGGCCACGGATAAATACACACCCACAATTATTTATGTGATTCTGAAGATTGATATTAATTTTAAGTTTGTGTGTACATTTTATCACGCGCGCGCTCGGTTTATCACAGTGAATTTCAGTTTAGCCTGTTTACTTTTAAGAGCGCAAGGATTTCAATAAATTTGATGCACTGTATAACAGGTCGAAAATACTTGTTAACTTTTTTAGTATCTTCAGAGCACTGTGGGATCAATGTTTCAAACATGGGTGAATATCTCCTTTTCTCCCTTGGTATATTAACTGACATTGTTGCTCTATGTCGGTCTCGTGGAAATAAAGAAAGGTGAACATTAATGGAGGCTCCGCGAAAAAACGGCCACAAATCTTCCAAACCTTATAAAACGTCAATATACTCCATGACAGCGCGGTCGTGAACACTCAAAGCTCTCAAAACTCTGTGTGGATGGTCCCACTACAAAGGAAATATACCCTGGAGTCACCCTTGATTATGTCCGATATACCTGCCAACAAATCAATATACGCGTATAACAAAAATGGTCATTTTACCCCATTCGCAGAGAACGATCATCTCTGGGAAAAGTAAACGCAAATATCTAAGAGAGGCTGCGTTTGCATCGGGCATTACCAAGAGCTTTCCATGGTGCTGAAACGCATCAAGGGGGGGGGGGGGGG
>JAOYSI010008922.1:0-11233 GCA_025775065.1 Hiodon alosoides | reverse complement strand
ACCTACCATTGGATTGGTCAGAAGTTACATAGGCGCTCAGCGACACCTATCCTTGGGCTGGTCAGAAGTTACATAGGCGCTCAGCGACACCTACCATTGGATTGGTCAGAAGTTACATAGGCGCTCAGCGACACCTATCCTTGGGCTGGTCAGAAGTTACATAGGCGCTCAGCGACACCTACCATTGGATTGGTCAGAAGTTACATAGGCGCTCAGCGACACCTATCCTTGGGCTGGTCAGAAGTTACATAGGGGCTCAGCGACACCTAGCATCGGCTGGAGCAGGAGTGACGTATGGCCACAGGTGAGCAACACGGGCGTCCAGCGACACCTAATATCAGACAGGGCCGCTTTTCAGACACCAATGACAATGCAAAAAGGGATGATAATTAGCCAGACTCTCACCCTGCTGACTCATGTCTGCACAGAGAGTTCAAACTGACCTTTTTATACTAGTTACGGAAAGTCATGTTTTCGGGGGTGAATGTGTTTGTCTGAATTTAAGTCCAATGTTTTGGTATGGCTCATGTAGGCCTATCGTGAAACATATTGTATCCCTCTGGTTTTAGCATGACTCACCAAAGCACTATAAAATCAATTAGAGAAAACAAAATCAAAAACATATCTATTTTTCACCATCATTTTCACCATGTATTTTAAGAACTTGTTAATGCCCTGTTCTTAGATACGGCCACCATCGAAATATGTCATTCAAAACATCAAGATTCAATTTCATTAACTTCCTTCCTTTAGCTTGCTTAACTTGAGTGGATATTCAGTGACAACATAACTCCTTCTCACCTAAAAAGACTGTAAACTCAAACTGGTTTCACAGTGAGAATACTTCAGAAGAAAGACCTTTGCTAAACGATGAGGGCAAAGACCATTCCAAAGTATCGACTCAACGGCTATCATTTACTGCATGGTGATAATGTTTAGTTCCCTCTGGGATGAAATGAGCCAGACCATAACTTGATATGGGCCTGCGAAAGCTATGTTTTGGGATCTTGTCCAGTAAAAATTCAGCCAAACAAACCACAAACCACAGCGAATGTTTTAGTGAAAGACACTGAGGGTGGGTAGGGGTGGGGTTGTTAGTGAAACAGTGAAGAACGGTTGGAAAGTGAAGGATCTTCAATACATTGTTCAAAATAAAGTTTTTAAGTTTTTAAAAAAGACCACCACTACGCTGGTAACCCCTAACGGGGTAAATCGGTTGTCTCAACTAACATAAATAGCCCAAAGTCCCATCCTATTTCCCGTACCTATTCTCCAGTAGTCATAATATTGTCTACTACTGTCTTTTCATACCCAAGTCCAAAACTTTCAGCAACATTTAGCAACCCCTGTCAAGTCAAAAAAGCCATTTTGAATTTGAATAGGAGATAAAGAGAGTTGGTGAAGGGAGGTAAGGTGGTGGAGGGACACTCACTGGTAGGTGGCTGCTCCGAGACTCCTTCCTCAAGGGCCTTTCCTGCCACGGTGCAGGGCAGGTCCCACGTCGCCTCCGCCTCCTCCTCCTCCTCCGCCTCCGAGGAAGACCTCTGGGGGAACGGAAGAGAACGCCGTTATCTCCCAAGCGATTTTCACCGCAAAGCTCTCCAAGCACAGACCGTATTACTGTCAGGTGGCCTCTGAAAGAAACGCGCCTGGATAAACAAAGAGCTGACCTTCCAAGTCACCCACAACAAGCCCTGCAGTCAGTGTGCGAGAGCTTCCACAATACAGATACATGCTAATTAGCCTTGTTCACGGTTACATAGGTAACCCTTTCAACGTCAGGTTTACTGCAGCGCTAACAAGCTATTCAGCTGGATTCGAATGGCTGCCAGAATGCAACCTCAGGTTTTTTTCCACCTAACACAAATGGTTCCAAGCATCAAATACAAATGGTTCCAGGCACCAAATGCAAAGATATTTTGGACTTTTTTCCATGGACAGAGCACAATGGACCAATGCGTGCCGGAATGACAGGCGACATTTATCCTTTGTGATCCTTCCTAAGCCTCCCGCCTGCAGCCATTGTGTGGCTGCAACCTGTTTCTTTTTTAGAACAGATCACCGTCTGATGCACGGCCCGAGACTATCAAAGTTTCCGGGGTGAGTAGGGTAGGAGGCATTCCTTAAACCAGTTGAAAGGTAGGGACCTGCATTTGGTATAGCTGGGTATTAACGGTGATTATGGGGAGTGAAAGGTGAGAGAGGACAGGACCCTTCTGTGTGGAATCATCTGTCACATAGCCAGCTGGAGTCTGTCTCACCACAGGAAAGGCTCTGAGGCCAGGGGGCTACGCCGGGGCTTTTTTTTTATGGTAGATGTTTCACGGTGTCACGGCAGGCATGTGTTTGACACGGGTAAACAAACTCCAGCCACAGCAGGTACTGGACAGTAATCCCAGTAGAGAGAACGTGCAGGTCAACTGTAACAAGGCAGCGTCGGTCTGTGAGAACGCGGCCCGCCCAAGAATGAACTGCATGCTATTAACAGGGCAGGAATAGATCCAGAAAAGAACTTCCCGAGCAGCCATTTTAAGCTGAGGCAGTTATTTTTGTAACTGATGTAAAAAGGAAAGGAAACCCGAGACCTGATGAAAATAGGAGTTGGGGAGAGAGAGAAAGAGAGAGAGAGAGAGAGAGAGAGAGAGAGAGAGACTGCTCCACTTTTAGCATGGGGTCTGAAGTGTAGAGATACTGACAGGGAGGGGGATAGGGAAGTAATATTCATGGCGTGGGGGGGGGGGGTGCCTTGTGCGAGCTGTCAGGGAAGAGACTGCATAGGATATTTAAAAAGGGCTTTGACGTCTTCTCTCTGTGACAATCGGCAGAGAGTCGAACATGAGGCCTGTCCACGGCCGGAGCCTGCTGCCTGATGTAATAAACATGACTCCGGTGGAGAACACCGGAAATCCGCAGCCTGGCAGTAGAACACTCGTCCCTTTTAAAGTCGGATTTTGATGCAAAAATAACACACGCAGCTTTTAATTACTGCACTTGAAGGAGCCAGACAAAAGGCCTCTCCCAAACGAAAACACAGAAACAACAGTTCCATTTTTAACATTCCCTCAGCGGGGAGCGAGCCCACACACACCAGGACACACTGCTACCTGTCAGTGTACCCGCTGACACTACACCAAGCAACTGGGGGCTGGAGTCTATCAGCGCTCCTTAAAAAAAACGTCCGCCCCCAGACGCACGCTTTGCCCACACCCAGAGTCCCCTTCGTTTGGAGAGCGCGCCCCTGTTCAGTGCTTGGGGAGGGAGTCAGCAGTTTAGTGCGTGGCAAAGCTGAAGTGATGATTCTGCACCTGCAAGGGAGAGATCTCCTCCGGGAGCTGTGGAGGCAGTCCTGCAGGTGACCTCCCGCCCGGGGGCTTTTATTAATCACAGAGGCTCCGCTCTGGGCTTGCCACCCCCAGAGAGCCTGCCAGCCTGGCTGCATCCGTCTCTCCACTGTTTTATGGGGAGAAGGGCGGCCTCCATCCAAGTACTGTGTGAATAACTGTGCGGTCAAACTGGCGCAGTTGGGAGGCCACTTCACATATCCACATTATTGCTGACATCACAGGGGTCAGAGGTCAACCTCACCCCACGGCCTTTTTACTCTCAACAAAATGTAACCTGGTTGCCCGTTATTATTTTGGGGAAATTTATTTTATCAACGGGAAAAATGCTACAGACTGACCAGAACTCCCCCATTCATACAGATTTTAAAGACTGTTTAATGTCATAAATGCTAACTTTTCATTTGAACACCCACACAAACAAACGCACGCACATGCACGCGCGCACACACACACACACACAAAATACACACAGGCCCACACACACATTCCCACACAACACGCACACACACACACGCATGCATGCAAAAACATAAATACATAAAGCTGCACACGCAGTTTTCTCAGTGAGGCGTTTGAAACGTCTCCAGGTGCAGATGACGCCTGTTGACCCGCGAGATAACAGCACCCTGACGCTCCTAGGCGCTGCAGGAGAGCAGTATTGTGCTCTTCTATTCACACATACAAATAAAACATGTTTCCAGGTGCTTCGAGGGAGGGTGAGGGGGGATTCAAACTGGGTTATCTGAAGCTTTCCAGTTCTCTGCCTCAGGGTCAACATACAACCAACTCAATAAAAGAAAAAAAAAAATACATATACATTTCAAAACATGTGCACCTAACGACCTGGCATCAGCTTGATAATTCACCGAATATGCCCCTCGTGCACCACACAAAATCAGTGCAATCACCCCCAAAGCCATCATGTCAATGAAATGATATACACACAGAACGTGCAATCCAGTTTAATCTTCGCAATACACGGCGGTGTCACGTTTTACCACTCACGACCACACGTGGAGCCTGAGCGCCGTGGTTGTTTGTCTTTGAGAAGAGGGTTAATGAATGCCAGTCTCCCGTCTGCTCGCCAACGCACAGGAGGGGGCCATTAGAAGTCATGTTCACCGGGCGGGGGGGGGGTTACAGCCACAGCAAGGGCTTCGCCGGCGCTGATTTTGGCAATGATTTGGTTTATATAGACAGTATGCCACCCCGGACGTCACTTTGCACAGATGTGCAACTTCCGGGCTGCAGACATGATGAGGCAGAAACCCATCCATCGTTAAAGGCTGGCAAGCACGAAGTGTAACCGCGATGGGGTAATTACCAGAGGCGTCTTCAACAGAGGCCAATTAAGGCATCTTTTAGGGCAGTTATCCCAACAGCGTCCATTCCTCGGCCTTAACCCCACACAGCCCCACACCATGAGGTGGGGGTCAGAGCAGCAGGCTAATGAGTAACTGCATCGCAATCTCACATACTGCCTTTTTAATGAGGCGAAAAGAGCCCCGTACCCAGCAGGCCAGTGCCTGGATGTGGGTCAGGTGCGGACCTGCATTTTAGCACCCTGTCAGCACTTATAATGTCAGCAGGTTCAGTGTGCGCCTCGCGCCGGCCCCGCCATGCTAATTAACTCCCTATCCGTCCTCGGATTTATTTACATATATGCTATACTATACATACATTTTTTATTTATAAAAATATTTATATATAGTTCATATTTATATATATATACAGCGTGCGACAGGAAGTGACAGAGGAGGAGACTGCTTCTGTGGTTGAAGTGAGACCTGATCTGTACACCACATACGAACAGCTTGCTCTATTTTCTGATGATTCACCAGTGAGAAGATGAGAAAAGCCACAGTGTAGATACAGGAGGTGAGCCGTTTTCTGACCAGTATCTTTATTTCATACGTTGTAACATTTAAAATCCAAGTCATTTAAAAAAGAACTTGTGCTCCAAATTAGTATTAACTAGTAAAACACTATGGACTATGTACTTGACTTCTGTCTACGCAACCTGTGTCAAAAGATCCCTACTGTATATCCAAAGGTGACGCAAAAAAGAAGGAAAAAATTCGCCCTGATTGGCGTGCTCTCCTCCACCCACCCGACCCCAACCACATCCCTGCCCTCCCCAACTTCCCAGCTTGACTGAAGCGAACGCCACAGGTATCGACGGGACTCAAGTGAATCCGTCAGGATGACAACCCGTTCACCACAGAGCCACCCACCTGAAATACAGACATGAAATGAGACAGAAAGGAGCACAGGGGAACGTTCAGACGTTCAACAAATCCCACAGCAGCAGGAGATGCTAAAGTACGGTCTTCGCGGGGAGCCACTCTGGCGCCACGTGACAAAGCTCTGCATGGGTTCTCGCGGCCTCCACCCCTGCGCTACGTGACAGAAACAGAAACAGGAAACAGGAAGTGGTCAGAGCAATGCCGATTCTGAGACGCTTCTGAGACGTCCTCAGCGTGACGAGAGGAACACTTCCCCCTCTCCCGGCAATCCTCCTTCCCTGCCTGCGCTCCAAAGGTGGCTCTCTAACGAGTCCGGACGAAACAGCCTACCTCCGACTGCCGTGTGAAAACGCAGTGCGGGTTAGCAACGCTCCACTTGGCTCCATCAGTGCACCGGGGGGGGTGGCGCGGTCTCTAAGTAAGTGCTATTGATCGGGCCCTTCCTGTCCGGCTGGTCTGACTCCCGCTGTTCAGGGCAAGCTTCTCCCCTCTTAGGGTCGAGCAACACAGCCTCTGTTCGACATCCTGCCCTCCTGTCCGTCATATGCGTGAGAGTGGAGCGGCCCTTCCCCGATTGGTAAAACCGGTATGCTGTACGTGGTGAACTGACACCTGGGGTGTTTGCAGCTGACACCTTCCTGCCTCCTGTGTCTCTTTGTTTGTGTGTCTACGCGTGTAAAAAAGCAACCGCAAAACAAATCTAATTATAATCGAATTCATCTTATAATACTGGTGAGCAAAACTTTCCCCTTCAAGCCAACTGAGTTTTTTGGTTCCTATTTTACGCACTCGCAATCGAAACTCCATTGGTCACGCGAACAGTGAATGGCCGGGGTGTTTGAGAATGTCATGGCCCTTGTGAGTCACCCCATCAGAAGGAGTGAGATCCCCCGTTGGTGAGAGTGTAACTCTTCCCCTGGCCCTCGTTACCATGCTGTCCAAGTGAACCTGCAGAAAAGAAGTGTCCACCACCGTAAGGAATGAATGTGGTGTAAGAGACCGTGGAAGGGCATCGCTCTATCAAACAGAGAGCCCATTGGCCAGGCATGGCCAACAATCACCAGGGCCCAGAGGCTGAAAGCTTAAGAGTTTATCGGGATATTGGACTGGTGGGGTGGGGGAGGGGGGTTTGTACAGGCTCTCAAATGGGCCCCTGTTTCGGCGCAGGGGTTCTGAATCCACATCGTGGCACATCGAGGCACATCGTGATCAGGACGGAAATCCAGCCAGTTTTCATTAACATCAGGCACACTAAACTGACACGGGATCAGTGACCCTCTCATTTAGTGAACCGACAGGACCCCACTTTGACACAGACAGTGGGCTCCTGCAGGGCAGGTTAAACTCAACCTCGATAGCAGGCCTGATCACATTCACCATTTAAAACCCTGAATTTGGGCCGTTTTTGAATGTCAGGGGTGATCGTGTTTAATATCAGACAGTAAATCCTCACCCTGAGGTGGGGGCTTTTGATCAAACAGTCGTAGGATCGAGGCTTGTTTGTCTTAGGCTGTGAAGCCACCCTGCATGTTGAAAATGAAACAAAAATCACCCCACTGTGAAGATGGGATACAGAAGAAGAGCTTTTCAATGCATTTGAAGACAACACTCTTCAAAACATTTTACAGATATAAACTCAGGTACAGATATAAAAACTTGAGTTTTGGACGATGGATTTTATCAGGAAATAATCGCACAGGATGAAGTTTATGAAGTCCGAACCCCACAACACCAATCATTTCAAATGTCTACCGATCACATCCTCCTGCCCACAGACAAGACCAGATTACATACTGGCCCCCTTCTGGCTCAGCCTGGCATTGCACACAGCAACAATCACAGATAAGACGTGTGACTGCTTTCCGTTTGTGACAATAATGCAGTCTATTTTTATTCCTGGATTATGATAATGACTACAACCTGGTTTCCCTGCTTGAAAAAACATATGAAAACACTTTGTGTGTGCAGCTCGGATCGCATATGCTTTGTAGAGCGCTAAATTTATGCCCACGTTCAATGCTAAGAATTCAAACACCAGAGACAACAGGCCACATCAGAAAAAAAAAAACACACACTTTTTTTCCCCCAGAAACCCGCAGAAAGGACAGCGGTGCAGTAGACGTTTGTGACCCACATGTGGGACCTCGGCCTTTCAAGGAGGAAACGTGTGAACAGTCACTCACAGGATGAAAACTTTGTGGCCTGGCCCCCCATGATAAACGTGCTAAAATAGAAGACGTGGTTGGATTAGAATAATATAATAATAACATGCTCCCTGGACCCTGCAGTAGAGCAGTTCTCCATGAGGGAAACAGATAGGTGGCTGCCCCCACCCAGAGCTGCGGGGGAAAACGTTTCAAAACAGACAGCAGACGCCTTAGCAAGACAACCGCAATAGCTAATTTGTTTGTTGTGTGGTGTCATCAGGGGAGGATATGGGGTCCCAGCCAGCAGCATTGCAGCAATGCTAACACAGAGAAGGCACCAGGCCCAAAGGTTCGGCCCCCCACCTCCAAAGTTTTTCCAGCTCCTCACCAACGGTACTAATTCCCGCACAGGCACACGGAAAAAAAACACGCACACGCACACGCACACACAAACATGCACACATGCACGCACACACACACACACACACACATATGCACACACACGCACACGCACACGCACACACACACATGCACACCCAAACATGCACACATGCACGCACACACACACACACACACACATACACATATGCACACACACGCACACGCACATACACACACACATGCATATATACATACACATACGCACATGCACACGCAAATGCACATACACACACACATACACGCACACAAGCATGCACATGCACACACACACATGCACACCCAAACATGCACACATGCACGCACACACACACACACACACACACACATATGCACACACACGCACACGCACATACACACACACATGCATATATACATACAAACATGCACATGCACATGCACAAGCACACACGCACACGCACACACATCCCACACAGACACACATGAGGCACTCCAAGCGTTGCCTCATCCACTTCTCAGCCTGCGTCCCATTCTTTTTTTCTAAACTCCTCAATGAGGACTTAGAGATGTGTTGTGGCTAACCTCCGTCCCACAAGCCGCCTGGCGTGCCTGTGCCTGCATGGGGCTCCGGGGGAGAGCGGACAGGGGATCCTGCTTTCGGTCCCACCATCGGCGCGGAGCACAGCAGCACCGCTGCCAGATCAATTTACAACCTCCTGCTTTTCCTGTTTTTACTGGAAACTACTGGCTGTGAGAAATGACTGGAATACTTCTGTTATGATTTCCACGGAACCCATTCTTCCTCTAACGCTCCTTGAAAAAACAAACCTCTCTCCGACGATTTGGTAACAGAAGCCAACACAGCTTGAAAAAAGCCCTAACAAGACGGTAATACTGATCCAGCTGCAGTGATGTAACAGGGTGTCCTTTGAGAACAAAGTAAGAGGAACTGCTTTATTGTTGGTGGTTTGGTTTGACAGGTGACCTGGCCACTCTTTCTGTTGGGCACACGCTACAGGTGACGAGCTCGGGTCCACAAGGCCCGAGGGCTTGTTCCGGGAGGATCGCGTCACATTAGCAACTTTAGCCATGTTTACTCAGTCTGGCTATTTTCCCCCCAACAGCTTTATCAATCTCTCCTGACCCCTATCATCTACTCTGCTCTCACCAGTAGTACACACTACAAATCATTAGCATGAATTACCAGGCAACCACAGCTAGCTACAGCCTGCAGCACAACGATAAAATCAGAGGAGTAGAAATATTTGCTTTAAAGACATTCTTATCTAAGAAACATATCTTATGTTTAGACTTCTACACAGTTGAAAGTTTACTAAAGCATTATGGAAATTTCTTAAGGATTGTGTCACCCAGGAATCAGTGGATACACCCTTCTGGTCACAAGGTTACCACCAAAGCGAGATGTTGGTGACATCACGCCCCCCACACCAGCCTTTATGTTTCAGGATTGCGATATGCTTTCTATGTCTTTCACTCATGACTTTAAGCAATAAAGCCGCCCCAGCCGTTTGTGCCACTTCCTGTACAAACAAACACGCCCTATCAGTAGCAGTAGACAAACGAGTAGTTTGGAGGTCAACGGGGGCAACGCTCCAGAGCAAACAATAGTGCGGTTTTCAGTAGATAGGCACGCGCATTTTCAGTCACCTGTGCCAGCCAAACTGCTGAAGCACTGATCATTTATGTCAAGCTAATATTATTTAACTCTTCAAAGAGAACATTTTTATGCAGCAACACAACCAAACTTCATCATGCATCATAAAATACATTTTTTTAAGTTTTAGTGTAAACACAATAAAAGTGAAAATAGATGCCGCTGCGTGTTCACAGATTACTGATGAATACTCAAGACGGCTTCAGGGAGAGGAGAGTTACGACTAGATGAGCTGTTTTGTTTTATTTGTGTACCATCCTGGTTAACAAAGCAGAATCTGCAGTTAAGAACCAACAGGCGACATATTGATTGCTCTCCTGAATACCCAGGGAGCCATTGTGAACAGTGGATCAGCACATGGAGTTCCGTCTCCATTAGGGATCAGAGTGGATCAAAGGGCAGAGTGCAAGTGTGGGAACTGGAGCTGTTTCTGAGAGGAGGGAGCCAGATAAGGTATCATTGGAAAATCAATACTTCCTAACACCGTCCGCGCCTACTTCAAAGCCTGCCACGGGCGCGAGACACTGCTCCCACGCGGGTCGCGAGAACAACAAATGCGCGTGCACACACACACACACACACACACACACACACACACACACACACACACACACACACAAACACGCGTGTACATGCCCACGTGCACACACACATGCCACATACACGCACACGCACACACAATGCCACATACCCTCACACAGACACAGACACACACACGCCACATACACTCACACACGGACACACATACACGGACACACATACATGGAGCATTTCAATAAGGCTTTAAGACAAGGAATTTCTGTATTACAGTGACCCCTGTTAATTCATATCATTTTTGCAACCATTAAAAAGCATTATTAACACAAATTTCGCTACCTTGCTCGCTAACCCTACAAAGCAATGTATAGATTTTTGCTCCCATGAAATTGCCTGAAAGGGTAAAACAAACTCACCTCCCTAAACAACAATAAAACTTTTCCTAAGTGGGGCAAGCAGCCATAAACACACTATTAAACTCATTCATCACCATGTCCCAGTGCTCCTATCAGCACCTTTCTAATTCACCTGAATAATAACAGAACACCCGCCCGCATCAGCACCATTATCTTGTCATATAGGTTTAAAATAAATAAATAAATAACCCTGGCCTCATCTGCTTTGGGGGCGTAACAATGCGCGGCATTGTGTAATTACCTTTCTGTTTAGTATAAATAAAGCTGTCTCAGAGCCCTTTCACTAGGCCCAGTGTCTTGACAAAGTGCCTCAAAGCACGTGCAAGATTGTTTGCACATGCACACGCATGCACATGCACACGCACGCACAAACAGACACACACACACTCAGTCACACACACACACACACACACACACACACACACACACACACACACACACACACACACACGCACACACACAAACACAC